>JANRGW010049685.1:9531-22424 GCA_024733675.1 Psilopsiagon aymara | reverse complement strand
CCCTGGGCAACCCATTCCAGTGCCTCACCACCCTTACAGTAAAGAATTTCTTCCTCATATCCAATCTAAACTTTCCCATTTCAGTTTGAAAATCTACCTCTGCTTCTGTAATGAAGCTCTCATTACTGCAGACTTCAGTTCTCACTTAGCCAAAAGTAATTTTCTGAAATTTACAGTCATGTGACAGTGACGTGATCTGGTGTAATAGTGGCTCATAAGCTATTTCACAGGCTAGTTTAGAAAGCCATAGTGGAAGTTTAAAAGTGAACTTGGTCCACTGGTGTCCTGACTTCAGGAGCCAGGAGCCTCCTGCTTGAACCGTTTTAGAACATAGATTTTGAAAATAATGGTGACAAATTAAGTATTGCTATTTTGAAACACTTAATTTTTGGTCTGCATCAAACCAACTGCTGCATTTGCTGTAATTGTGAGTATTTTTGTTTTGAGAAGAACAATATCACTATATGCACTGATTCGAATGTGGGGAATAAGCTGGACATGCTGCAACAGGCTGAGGATGTTTAGTTACACCTCCTCTCCACAGCAGTTGGCAGAGAAGAACACACAGGGCTATGTGATATGATCAAAGTTCTGACTGGACATACTATCATTTAAACCAGAACTGCATCTGCCTTTGCTGTGGGCAGACAACTCTGACTTGTAGAACAATCATACTTAAAATGCCGTTGTAACAGAAGTGGGAATATTTGAGTAAAACAGAAAGAAAGTTTCTTACATTTGGAAAGCAAGTGACTCTGGCACATGTGAGGAATATCAGTGGGACAGTGTGATAAGTAGATGTCACTGCCTATTTGTGAAGCAGATTCATCAGTAAGCCAAGCAGCCCTCATGCTGCCTAGTAATATGCCTTAGCTTCACCTTCATGATAACCTAGCAGAGGGAGAGATTTAAGCTTCCTGTTTTCTCGCTGCTTTTCAACCTCTGCTTCTTTGCTGTGACGACCAGGAGGACAGCCTGTCTGGTAGCACTTAGCAAGATTTCTTGTCAACTTTTACTAACCATTAGATACCAGAGTGAGACGGAAACCTGCTCGAGAGCTGTCGCACAGCAATGAGTTGTCAGTTCCGAAGGATCTGAATTATATTTTCATCAGTGACACAGGACCAAAACTCCCCTCAGCTGTGCAGCTCCTTGCCATTTACAGAGCAAAGATGAAAGATGCTTTGTTGCTGTTTTTAGTGGTAACCTAACAACTTCCAGCAACCACAATGAGGGCAAGGCCAAGAACAAGTGCTTTTGAGGACCCTCCTTGAAATGCACACACAAATTGAAATGCAGTCCCCTCACACAAAACAGGGTTTATCACAGCTTCTCTGGAAATTTACAGCCATATGCTTGCTGACAACCCGAATTGTTTATAGGTATTTCCAGATTAAGGGGGAAAAATGCTGCTTAGACTACCCTATTAGCAAGGTAAATAAAAAAGAACCCAGGCTCTGCATTGGTGTTCAGCAAGGAGGAGCAGTCTGCCATACATGTTTCATTTTTGGGGCTGGATATATAAATACTGTAGGATATTAATAGCAGGTAAATCAATTGATACAGAAATTAGATGTCATGTTCAGCAACTTGGACATTATTGCTTTTCCAATATACCTCATCTCATGCTCCCTTCATTACCATTAAACAATACGGGGGAGGTAGAGCTGTTCTACAGTTTCCCTATCTAAGATGTGGATTTCTATCGTACAGATTTTTTTGCTCTTGACAAGAGAGTCCAGAACATCTATCTGTGTTTATTACTTTGGTAGTAAATAATTTAGGGAAACAAATGCAGAAGATGCTGTGTTACTCAAAACCAATAGCACTTTAATCCTGAGACAACACCAGTAGGATGCTGATAGAGTTTTGTCACTTTTGACAGCTCTGTTCATGTTCATACCAAGTGGCAATGGCTACAGGTAACAGCAAGGCATTTCAGTAAGACTTCTGGCTTTGAGCTGGTGATGCTTATGGGCCTCATTTTCACGGAAGTAACTCATCCCCTGATTTGAAATGGACAAGGGGTGCCTTTACACTGCTTTCAAATAGACAGGAAACAGCGTCTTTTTTCTGCTAAATGGGGATAATAGTTGTAGTGAGCTCAGCCACTGGGTTCTGATTTTCTGTGTTGTAAGTGGGGAGTTGCCCTCTAGGTGTAGGTTTTCTACCCTAAGTATGCCATTTTATCACGTAGCTGGTGCAGACTTCTCTGGTACAGAGTAGGCCTAGACAGTTCAAGTATGTCAGACATACACCATATTGGCTGCTTTTCCCTTAAAAGCTCACATCAGTAAGTCAGCCGGACCCCACATCTCCATGATAGTACTCATCTAAGTTACTACTGAAACCACATGATTTCTACACTGTGTCCCAAAACCAAGCAGTATTAAAGTGCTCACTGATTAGGGCTGGTTTGGAAAGAGGCTCTGCAATCAAAGCAGAGGTCCTAAAAGAAAAGTGCATTTTCCCTGGGCAGGTGTGGGCCCCGTGCTGTGCTGTAGAGAGGGAGTAATGGGCAAAAGGCTTGCACAATGCAGGGCACTGAAGTCGCATACCATGTCCTGATGTCAGGATGTGACTCCAGGGGAAGAAGGGTGACTTAAAGCATTGCTCCTGGGGGTCCCAGCCAGCTCAGAGGATCAGATAGCTCATCAGTTCCTGTGCCAAGTTTTTTTGGCAACGAGATTTTTTTGTCAGTAAGAGACCTTTTCACAGCAAAACACAGAGTCCTAAAAGAAGCAGCAGAACAAACCAAACACTAGACAAATGCATGGAGCTATCTCCGCACATTTCTGTTGTCACCCATACCCAATTAAGTGAGGTCAGAATAGTCCAGAAACATCAGAACTGTCTAAAGTTGGCTCTGTAGACCACTTAACACTTTTCCTAACCAAAAGAAAAATTAAAAGAAATTGATGTTAAGTAACCCTTGTTAGCACAAATCATTAATTTCCTGCACAGAGATCTTCTAGCTGTGTGAAACTGGCTGATAATACAATCCTCTGCAAATTTTCCTTCCCAGTCTGGAAGGATTTGGTAAGAGTAATCAGCAGGCATCGGCTGAAACTTATTGCATCCTCAAGATGTTTTCTGTGGTTTCACAGGAATACAGTGCTCTATCCTAATTTAAAGTACTATGGCAATTATTAAAACTGTGACAAAGCTCACAGCATACCCGTGGAGGGACCAGATGCTAGTCCAGCTATCAGGTCTCAGAACAATGCAACTCTATAAATCTTTGTAATCCCATTATGGAAATGAAAAGGAGATAAAAATCATTCCTCTGCTGAAGTCAATGACAATTTGTAGTGACGGCTTTTCAGCAGAGTCATCCTGTCTAAGTGTGGCAAGCAGAGTTATAGGACAAGGATGTGCCCTCCAAGAAAGGAGACTACACAGGCAGTCAAAATGTATGGCACTCATTTTGCCACTTAAAGAGAAAACTGAGCTGTAACCAAAGGATTTCCAAGGACTAAAAATACACTGAGACTCACAACTGGAAGTTTCTATGTATGAGGCAACCTGTGAAACTTACTGAAATGTAAATCATGAAATTTGCATACGATATAATAATTCCAGTTTTTCATACAGATTTTATCCTCTGGTTGCTAATTCACCTACAAGGCCATATGAAGAACAGCATACAGTGTAGACCAGGAAGACATGGATAAAATTGCATTTAAATGTATTAGAACTCATTTGAAACCCCTTGAATACTTAACACATGCTTGAACCCATCTGTAAAACAATAAGTTATCTCTATTTTTCACTGAATTATTTATGAGCACGCTGAATGATTAAAGACAGAGGAACCTGTGAATTCTCTTCT
This sequence comes from Psilopsiagon aymara, assembly GCA_024733675.1. NCBI lineage: Eukaryota > Metazoa > Chordata > Aves > Psittaciformes > Psittacidae > Psilopsiagon > Psilopsiagon aymara. The sequence goes on along the minus strand of JANRGW010049685.1, from coordinate 18,592 downwards.
CAGACTTTTAGACCTGAAACTTTAAAAAAAAAAAAACAACCAAACTTTCCCCTTTAAATATACATATTGATATATAAAATCAGGTACAGAGAAGAAACCCAATATCTGCTGAAAATACCAAGAACCATTTGTCTTGATTCTTTGGCAGCTAAGTAAATCAGATGGACCTCTCACCCCAGACAACCAGAGAGGACATTTTCCAAACTGTATGAGCTGCTCAAATGAGTTTCAAGGTGGTGAGGGAGAGGTGTGTGTAAAATGATGTTAGAAAAGTAATGTGATTTGTGTGCCTGCTGTACCTCAAAAGAAGAAAGCTCCTGCACTTCATTTATTTGCCACTTATTTTATGTTAAGCACCTTATGAACCCTTCCTTATGCTCTCATAGGTGGGAGCTGAGCTTTTTTAGCCTTTTTAGCTGTCAGAGCACTGATGGCGCTGCAGCTCTGACTGTGCACTCCTGCTGCATATTTGAAAACCTTCTCCAGGATAGTTGTAAAAATAATTTATTTCAGTTTAAGTTCATTATTTCCTTTCCCTTAGAAAGCGATACAGCCTTGTGATACTCATTTCTCCCTCAACACATCCTCAGATCATTGCTCATTTTTGTTTAATCTGATCTGGAAGAAAATCTGCAAGTTCACATAAGAAAAATGCACTCTCAGCTTTCAGTGCCAGCTATGAGAGTGCACTACGGTTAGTATCTTAGCTGTGGGCCACACATAACCTATATGGTGCCACAACCAAAAGCAGGTAACTTTGTAGCCCTTCTAAAAGTGGCATAGATTGTAATTAGGATTAGAATATGACTCCATGACCTGGCCTGGTCTTTGATCCAACAAACACATTGACATCATCTGTCTTCAGACTGCTGTCTCATCATGGCAGTTCAAAGAATGCTGTCTTGAGATCAGAAAGCAATTCTGTTTCAGTTACCTCAGCACCAGTTGCAGAAATACTGCTCTTGAAACGAGACCAGTGAGAAGTAAATCTAAGACTGCTCTGCCAAATCCAAGGGAAATGGTACACGGTGGTGCCCACACTACTTTGAGATGGCATTTGGCAACAGGAAACTTTGTGCAGGCACATCTGGTCTAGATATTACTTAACAGATCTAAGAGAAATTATTTTTGTTGCTCTTAGGAACCTGGAGGTCAGTAGCAATGCTGGCATATATGCTTGCACATACAGTACACATAAAAGACACATGGCAACCATCATCAACTTACCCAGAGCTGAAAAGGAAACAATCTAGCTTGTAACAAATGAAATTTCATCACAGCTCATTTCTCAAAGATATTCCATTTCCTTAGCTTCAACATTTGAAAGACATTAGGATCAACAGTATCTATCACCTGTGGCAAGACACTTCCATCTGAATGACACCTTAGTAACGACACAGCTGGGTATGGAATCTATTAGCACCTGCAATGCAGAAATGAAACCATCAAGGGGGATTATCACTAAGCTGGGAATGGCTCTATGCTTCCCATCATAATACTGAGGCAATTTGTAATACAGGAAAACCACACTACTGGATTCTACTAACAAACAGCTCTTCACACACATGCCTATGCTGATAAGGTATGTCATGTCAAGGGGCAAAGAGAAACACAATATTCTACTTCTCCATTGCCTGTCGCATATATTACATGTCACCTAACATACATTTCACACATGTATCTACAGGAAAGCTTAGTCTGAGGCCTATGATTTGTTTGTTCACAAATTACAGTTTGACACTGTACAAAGTATACTCTGCTACAAAGACTGGTCAGGAAGAAAAAGACCAGACTGCTTATATTTTTCCTCCCTGTTGCAGCCTGGGTCAAGAGGATCTGTCTGGAGGAAGGGATGACAGTAAACCTAATTGAAGAACAATTAAGAATACATGCCTTTGCACATCCTTCTGGAGTAGAGGCTAAGCTAAGCTGTGAAAGGATAAGAACCAACATGAAATGAAACCTCAAACAAAAAAATAGACTCAGACTACTCCTAGGAAATGCAGAGGAGACTGCCAGAAACAGCCCTAGCAGTGCCTGGAAGTGTCACTGATAGACCAAATCTTCCTGAAGGGTCAAAAGGTCTGCAAAGGTCTCTTCAAAGAGATGGCAGAATTTTTGCAATTCAGAAACAAAACGAAACTTGATAGACTGAAAAACAACGATGAAGAAAAGGGTTCATGCTTTTGTCCTCAGCAAGGACATAGCTGGCTAAGGGTAAATATACCTGCAAGCCTTTTATTTAATATTTCTCACCAAGCACATCTGAGTTTTCTCTGTTTAAACAATTCCCCTTTTGCCATGTATCACTTTTCTTTCCTAATAAAATGCAGATTTAAAGACTTGAGAATCCTTTTGGACCTTCTCAGTTCCAATAAACAGTGGGGAAGGACCACCTCTGTGCTCTAGCCATGCTGGGCCCTGTCCAAATTGGCATGGTGTATTCTGAACTCCAAGCAAGCAGAGATGAACTGAAGGAGGCTCAGACCAAGATCACATGGCTATGCCTGTGCTTTGGCTCACTCCAAAGCACTCTCATTTTGAGCACTGCAGCTCTCATGCTCTGGTACCAATGGAAACTTGCTTGAATAACACTATGTTGCTTCAACCCTTTTGAGGCCTAATACAGTGCCTACTGAGGTGAGATAATGCCTACTGATTTCAACAGGCTGTGAATTATATCCTTTATTTCTGACTTAAGAGCTCTTTTTTATGTTCTTCTCTTTCTTTATCACAAGGTTTAAATCTGCTTTTTTTCCCCAGATCACAAATTCTGCAGCCAGTGCACTTCCCTTGATTGGATCATACTTGTTCTAAAAGCAGCACCCTCAGCCCAGGACACCCGGACAGTCAGTATTCATCATCCCGTTGCACTATGGCTTTCATTAATAAAAACTGACACTTCACATTTCAGCTGGAACATATCTAACCTGCTATTTATTATGCATCTAGCATAGCAAATGCAGCATTCTCTGACTCATGGTCTATGGCATGGGCTTCCCTGACAATAAAACATTTTGTTATTCTTTCCAAACATGAATGTGCTGATCCTTTTTTCACATCCTTGAAAGCATGCAAATAGCAAGTGGGATTTGTTAGTACCTGGAATTGAATTCTCAGGAAATATCAACAGATGACGTGATCAGTCATGTGTGATCAATGTTTCACCTTTTGCCCTTAATTTCATCAAGTACCATATAGCTGAGCAAAAAGTGCCGTTTGTCAAAAAAAAACCCAAAACAATACATGTAACAATACAGTAGCAATTCTCTCTTGCTTGGTGTGTTTGGTAGTTCTGATGGCCTGCATTCCCAAATCCATGTTGCTTTGATTACCAGGTTTCTGTGAACACATACCCAGATCCAGCAAAAAATACAACTACACACCCTGACTTTTGTGCAATAATAAAATGCGCAGAATAAAAAGTCTGAACACACCCCCTCACCCCACATATCAAAGCTGCAAAGCCTGACCTCACAAGTATGGAAGTTTGATTTGTGCCCAAAGTCAGCACAACTCTGTGTCCATCCCAAGCCCTCCACAGCCTCCAAGGGGTGTGAATCAGTGGGTGTTCCCTGGACCCTGAGCGGGGCTACATAATAGCAAACAGGATACTAGCCTGTGACATTTCCTTCAACTTTACAGTTCCCCCACTAGTGCTGAGAGTAGCAGAAGTGCTGGAAGTACTTCACAGGTGGCTGCAGCCTGGGCCTGGACTAACGTGGAAGCCTCCTTGAAGGCTCGTTCCTAACACAGGGCAGTGTTGGGACAGAAAGAGCAAAGTTCTTAACAGGCCTAAATGCTACGGCCACAGAAATGGGCTGAGGGGATTATGGCAAGTCATGGTCCTGCCAAATACAGCTTTTTTCTTTTCTGGGGGTAGAGGGAGGTTGGTGCCTGTGTGGCCTCACAATGAGAGGTTTGTCTCTATGCATATTTTTCCTTATGGCCAGAGTTACTGCCCAGTAAAAATCTAAGTTTGGCTTAATTTCCAACCAAAACCAAAGACCTTGTCATAGTTTCCAGGTCCACCAACAAATGTGAACTTGGGTTCACTTGGAATTTGGATGAGAGCAAACCCTTTCTGAACAACCCTCTTGTCCTGCAGCAGCTAGGAGTATGCACTTGCAAAATCTAGGAGACCCTAAAGCCCACAGTATTGTAAAAAACAGAAAATGTTAGCAAACTGCACAAAGAAAAACACAGGTTTCAAAAAGCAATGTGTCACCCCAAGTGGATTTGATGTCATGTAAAGAAATGAAAACCAACAACGTACACTTCTTCAAATGTGATAAAAAGAACCAGGATTTTGACAAAGTTGTTATAAGACTTGCACTTAACCTCCAGAGTTCAGTACACGGGGCTCTGCAGCACTTCAGAGGTGCCCAAGTGTCCCAGGACAGCTACCCAAAGCTCCCGGCTGTGCTCACCTGCAGGAGAGTACAAGTTCAGAGACCGACACTTTTGCATGTTTCCTCGCTCTCCTGGCCGCTTTCTGCTGCCTTTCAAGAGCCATCATCTGAGTGTGTTCAATCAATTTCAACCAATAAACTTCATTATGTGTTTGGACCCAGCAATTCTATTTTTTCTTGCTTCCTTCATTCTTCTAAATCTACACTCCATATTTAAGCAATAAGCTGCACCAAGGCATGGTGAATGAGTGATTATTGTACTCTTCAGGTGCTGTTAGGCAGTATGAAGCTGGAGGCCAGAGTACTTCACCACTTGAGAAGTACAGTAATCCTGTGGAAATGCACAGAGTGGGGTATCTTATCCTAGAATAGAATTTATATTCATAAATACAAGAAGCAGGGAACATCTGATGTGGGCATAATGCCACTATTAGCCAGTCAGAAATGCTACCCTTAAATACTTTTCACAGTTTAAAAATAACTCCAAATGATTTTGTTACCTGTTTTTTTACACAGAGTTTGTCAGTAGAACTCAAACCACTTTATTAATATAAATTAAAGCAGTCAAACAGTGTCTCATTGACAGAAAGACCATCTAACCATCCTGAAGCTGGAGAAAACAGTTCAGAGGAGTTGGGTGCATGGTGAGAAAGACTTTCCATGATTCTAGAATAAGTCACTGACTGCCAGGAATATATATATATAGGTTTCTTTCCTTCTCCTCTACTCATCACAGGTCTATAAGAACAACATATATGCAAAACCACCACCAGCTTTCAGCCAGGATCCAGCCTGGCTTAACATCAGAGGTGACAGAGTGCATGCTGCTTTCAGCGAAACTCTGGCCCCTCAGCATGCAACTTGGGACTACTGGCAGGCAGCTGCTTGCAAAAGCTTTGATGGTGTTCTGCACTGTATGAAGCAAATTAAACAAAACAGTTCTTCCCATTTTTTCTTTAAATTCTAAAGATGCCCCCTTGTGCAACTTAATAATGAAATAGCTTTCAAATTAACAAACTTTCATTTTGCAGTGGTAGCTAAGACTTGCTGAACCAAGATGCCATTAAGCATACTGTGCACTTGAATATATTTCTTTATCCCAAGTACCTCCTAATCAATAGAATTTATGGAAAAAATAACTAACTTAACTCGATTGTCTAAATTCGTGTAACTGTAACTATTACTACAGACAATGCAATTCTGGCAGAAAAAAGCCTTCTCTACTTGTGCTAAGTACAGTTGCAGCCTACAGGTGTCCTAAGAATCCAGGAGACACTTGTTAGAACAAGGCCTGTGCTCTACCTCATTTAGAGGCATTTCCAAATGATGCCGTTGCTTATTTTGGCAGCTCAGGGCAGAGTGAGTCTATTTAATTTAACGGAGTGGGCTTGATGTTCCTGCTACACAACAGAGAGGAGAATTTAACCCCACAAACAAATTCCAAAGTTGAGAGGCATGCTTTAGCATTTTAACATCATGTCTTTCAGCAATCATTTTGTCCTTAGCGGAAGAACACGTTCCAGGATCTCTTCTCATAAGCTAACACTGCTTCCTAGCTCACTTGTACCTCCTGCCAATACATATAGGTTGAACAGATGCTAATTTTCCCAAGTCCAAATTAGTACAGACAGTAAGACAAGCACCTTGTCCTCATTCTTCTTTTCCCCCAAGATTACTAATAAAGAGTCAATTGCTTGGCTACTGATTGTACCATGTGCTGTAATTACTTGTTTCAATGATGGCAAACACATTAAACAAGTATTAAACAGCATTTAAATCAGTGCTCTTTGAAGAGTGAAAGACAAGCATTGGAGGCAGTTATTAATTACTAAATTAGTCCTAAAATTAGCATAACTTTTGAGAATTTTCATTTAGCAAAAATGTCATCCTGGGTTAAAATAAAACCTCAGAACAGCTTTTACGTTGGGCTCTAAACAGGCCAATTTACATCCCCTAGAGCCCATGGAATTTGTAAAGAGAAAGCTAATATGAGAAGCATTGCCTATAGTGAACCAAGAAAAACATAGCTCTCCCTGCCCCATGGGCTTACACATAAGTACCCATATAAGTATCCAACATGAATTGTTACCTTTTTTTTTTTCAAATGCCTTGGGAAAAAACAAGCAGTGTGACTCCATCAAACATAGCAGTGTCACAGGATTAAAGCCTTGTCCCAGGTAGCCAAGAAAACACAGTGGGACAACATGCACATGTGTTCACATAACCTCAGTGGTGTGGACAGGTGAGCGCAGCCCCAGGAGCACCCAGGAGCTGCTGACCCCTCTGCAGGAGCCGCACGCTGCAGTCACCAGAAGCCTGGGAGCTTTCAGTATGAGACACTTTCCTCCGCAGAGGAGATACAAGACGCTCTTTTAGTGCACCTGACTAACAGGGATGACAACCTGTGAATCATTCCTGAGAATGTACTAAGAGGAATACTAGCAAACTAAAAAACCTTCCTTTTGTACAGTGCCCTACAGATCCTTATTGCTACTGTCACTACTGAGACACAGGCACAAAGTCTGCTCCTCATGACCACAAGGCAAAGGTTACTATAAATAGAGTTTATGCCACCCACATTTCCATGTGGAATGCCGAGCTTGGACCAAAGGATTTTAATTTAAGTTTAATCCTAACTCCAAATAAAAAATTGGATGATTTTTAACATTTTGAGATCCACTGTCTTTTCTTTAAATGATACACGCTTTGGGAAAATACAACATATACAATAATATCCACTTATAAACCTGTTCTCAATTCCCAACACAGCAAAGCACACATAACAATAGGGTGTGTCAGAAACATGGTAGCACCCTTGCTAATTACTAACCAGTGTCAGTCACCTGTCAATTAGTGGGTTTATTTTCTTGTGGGAAGGAAATTTCTAGAATACCATGAAGCACAACACACCCCCTCCTATTGTTCTCAGCTGAAGGAGGTAGATTTGGATGATTGCTTTTTTCCTGTTGCCTCTTAACACTGCAAATCAGACTGCAATCAGAATAATGAGATGTCAGTGGTTGAAACCATAGCTGGTAGTACATATTGTCAGAGATTGTTCCCACTAATCAACTAATAATGACATTGCTTCCTCCACCCTGCTAAACAAAATTCCCTTGGTTGTGCAACACAATTACTACTAATAACCATAGAAACCTTAGTGTGTTAAGGAGACTGTTTCAGAGATTATCTGGAGACATATTTTAGAATGAACTGGGAAGACAGATCTACCAGATGGAGATTATTCTTTAGTAATTAAGCAGAGATTGTTCCTGTGGGTGTATGGTATTTTCCAGTATCATTAAGTATTTTTCTTCTAATGATGCACCTGAATTAAAATGGTAGTTTTTATGTTGATGAAGAATATCTTAAATATCTAAACATTTTTAATGAATGGAACACAGTAATAACCATTCTTTAGTCTCAGAAAGAAAACCATAGGAAATTATGCTCAGTAAACAATCCAATTAAAAGATTTACTATTTCAGAAGGGATGATTAATACATGCTTATTTGTTTAACAAAAATACTTTCACTCCTCAAGAGAGGGATACCTCCTGACTATCAATAAAGTTCTTTAAACCATGCTGGCACAAATGCTGAAAACACCTTGTGTTCTCTAAGGAAGGAACTAAGTCACTTTGAAGGCTTCAAAAATTACTTGCTTATTGAGCTAGATTTCACCCAGATGCAGCAACATTTTTATACTGAGATGACAAGTGAGAAGACACAATTGTTAGGACACAAATGTTGCATGTCTTATTTTTGACAACATTTACCAAAGGGAAAAAAAACAAGAGCAAGAGCTGAAAGAGCAAGTTGAAGTCTCAAGGTTAAACAAAGCTTCCCAACATCAAAAACATTGGAAAGAAAGAAAATTCAGCTTTTAGTTACAGCCAATGAAACATCCCAGTGGTATGGCTGACAATTTTATTCCAGAGGTCAGAAATGCAGGATACCTAGGGGCACAATTCTATCACCTTATCAAATATATTTGAACCACTGTTACCAGCAGAATTCTTTAAAGTGACTGACAACAACAACAAAGAGCAGAGCGTAGCAGTAGCACCCTGATTCATTACACTAAAACTGCATCACACAGAAGGCAGATTTGAGAGGAGATAGATGAAATACTTCAATGAAAACAAGAGCCATACCAAATGAAGGAGAAAACACTGGTCCAGATCCTTCAATCCAGTGAGATTTGACTGGTCCCTTACAATATTGCAGAGCACCTTCACTGTACAAGTTGCCTTCAAAATTTAACCCTGAATGCATTTTTCCCCTTAAAATTAATAAAATTAATACATTTTATTCAACTACATTTCTTCCCTGATATAGATGAGGGAGAACCTGAGATATTTCAGATTGTATTGTATAGTAACCTGGACAGCAAAGGAGAAAAACTCTGAAACACCTGATTAAGCCTATTTCTTTTTAGCAAAGTAATTAAAATTTTGCTTAACTTGAAGTACTTCACTCAATCCAGTGTTTCCCTGAATCATAGAATCATAGAACCATAGAGTAGTTAGGGTTGGAAAGGACCTTAAGATCATCCAGCTCCAACCCCCCTGCCATGGGCAGGGACATCTCCCACTAAACCATATCACCCAAGGCTCTGTCCAACCTGGCCTTGAACACCACCAGCAA
>JANRGW010049684.1:10403-28729 GCA_024733675.1 Psilopsiagon aymara | reverse complement strand
GCCACAAGTCAAAAACACAGCGCTGCACCAACTACCAAGAAGGAGAAAAATGACTGCTACTGCTGAACCCATGACAGTGCCTTTTGTGTGTCCTTATATCTTGTGTATTACAGCAAAAGAACAGCCTTCTGTGCTTCAGTATCTGTTGCTGAATTAGAACGCCCTTGTAGGAAAATTTAAGGAACTAATCTGAAACACTGCAGGTTTGAAATGCCCAGGGATGGAGGAGAATCCATCATGCTTGTTGTCATTCTGTACAGTAGACTACATTTACAGTTTATCTGCTTAAACCTGTTTAAACATTCAAAACTTGGGGATAGGCTGAGGGAGTGAAAGAGCAAATTAAATGGTTATAAAACTTTAGTGGTAATCCACAGTAGATACGCACGGTAGATACGGACAGTAGATACACTGTTTTTGTGATCTTACTTTTACTTACAACACTGCAGGCTCTTCATTTTGAGTAACATGTGTGTCATCTTAGATTGAGAAATAAGTTTTCTTATTAACTGAAATTAGTGTTAGTTAGATGCTCTGTTTAATACATCTTCCATTAACTTTTTCAGTCATAACCAAAGAAATTAGAAAGCCGTGATACTATTTCAAAAGAAATGTAATTTTCAGTTGGGTTGACAAGAAGTCTAGTAGCTGTAAATTGCAGTATATTATCAGTGGCTCACTAATGACAGTAGGATATATCTGGAGGGAAATCTGGTTGTATGTATTGTGCTTTCCTATGTAAAACAAACTAACATGAAAAAAAAAGGTAGTGAATGCTACTTCATTCTCTAAATAAAAGCATAATCCTGTATAAAGTTTTATTTCGGAGTACAGAAGTTTAAAAAAAAAAACCAAACAAAACCCAAACCCACACCTGTTGTCCTCAGAGCATACTTGTACTTCACTTATTCACTGATGTCTGCCTGACTGATTTGCATGTTTTTATAGCTACTAGCAAAGCAGCGCTGACATCACAGTGGGAGCATAAGATGGATTCTGCAACATCTTACTAACAGGATTATTACCTAGTTTAAAAAAGCAGGGTCAAAGTTTTCCCTTAGTTATGCCTCTGTTAACTCCAGCGAACATAACTGTTTGCAAGGGGATTTAATTTGGAGCCAGAAGAATGGCTGTCACATAAACTTTATGTCATACTAATTGTAGAATCTTTATAACTGAATAGGGAAATAACCTTGCATGATTATTAGGTTCTTGGCTGAGTCAACAAGACTGTCAGGCAGCAAACGTCTTAAGGCAAGCTTTGTGAAGCACTTCAACCCTTGGAAAGATCTTACCTCCACTATCTGTCCAGCTGCTCTTGACAGTCACAACAACAAGTTTTAGAATAAAATTCCATTATTTCTAGTTTTACAAACTTTTTATTAAGAGATGGAACTGTGGCAATACCAGTTTCCTCTCTTTTAAAAGATGTAGAGTCTTCTAAGTTAAAGTATCAGGTGCAAAAATTTCAACATTGACAGCCTTGAAACCAGCTTTTGTATTGTCTGCAGAACACATTATTTATTACTGTCTATTTTCAAAAGTTCCTACTGCCATAATTTCCATAGCTGAGCCCATGGCAATGCAAAAGTCCTTCTTTCTACTTGTTTTTTTCCCAGTTCCCAAGGTGAGAAATAAACATGATGGCCCAGGTTCTGTGTCCATTCAGTTGTTTGTGTCTCAGACAGTATCTTTAGTGCTGACAGCCTTCTGTAATAGCTGTTCTTCTCTGTGGCATTGTTTTTTTCTGTGCACTGGTCTGTATTCCCTTGCCATAGTAGTAGTTCTTTTATTGTCCTTATTTGGTGTACAAATGAGATAGTGTTTATATCATGATTTCTGCGTGTATATGTAGTTCTTCTGTACTCAGTTTGATGATATGCTGTCCCTTGGAAGATACCAAAATTACCAAATAGATGATGAAACAGAGTAACCTTCATTCTCCCCTCCCAGTACTGTTTGTATTTTGAATAACAATTAACAGAACTAGTAAGGCATTATATAAATGCCATAGACAAAGTTGTTACTGCTGTTAATAAACCTTCTGAAAGAGACATCAACACATGTTGAAGCTCAGAGATGAGTGAGTTACATTTGTGTAACTTACTTTTGAAAGATATTTTGATTTTTCTTCCTTAGCTTTTGGAACTTTTTTTCTCTTCCCCCCCCCCCCCCATTGTGCTTCTTTGAGGTTAAATATCCTCATGGTAATTTTGCTTTTCTGTACAAAAGAATCTGGCCAGTCTTTGGTAACCTGACTGCATAATCATAAAAAGATAAGTCCATCACAAATGTATAATAAAGAGATAGCAGTGAATTATTAACGTGTGGTTATAGACAGTAAACTTTTACAGTCACAATGCTAATTTTACCCGGGTTACTGAATCATATGTGTACAGCTATAACTGTAAATCTATTAAACAATTAAAAAAATGCTTCAGGAGCAGTTTGATATAATACTGTTGCCAGAAGTTAAGCTGACCTCAGTATAACACCCGCCTTAGCACTTCCCCACCTTTATTAATGAAACCTCTCCTCAGTTCCTGACAATGACAGATACAGGCAGAGGAGTGGAAACATCCCAGACTTCAGAAAAGCTTCAGGCAAAAAGCCCCAAACAATTAAACCTGTTAAGGAAGGTGAGCCCACCAGGAATAAGCCTTATGTGTCAGTGTGTGCCTTTGGGAAATCTGGGGTAACAGTCGTGGGCAGCTCCCTTCCCATGGCTTTTAGTTTTAAAGCCAAAATATTACAGATCTGAAGAAAGTAAAACTATTGTTTAAGTGAATATGGAAATAAACTGTAACATAAACCAAAGAAGTCTAATTTATCACAACATCAGGGAATCAGAAAATCTCATATATATTTTTTCTAGAAAATTCCTGGGGAACTTGATTTCTTGTTGGTCCACTGCAGGCATTTTTCAGAGGTGCAAGTGGCAATTAGGTATTTAGGAATATCTTGAATAAAGAAAAAAAATCCTGCATAGAGATAAGAGACAATGAATAAGTGTCCTTACAAAAAAAGCAGGCTTCATCTAAGACTGTATTTTAGTGCTTTGTTTTTATGGTTCTTTTTGCAGGTGTTGCTGCTTTGGATTCCAGTGTTTCTGGGAAGATTGGTTTGCGAGCACTCGTCTATTATTTCTGCACTACAGTCATTGCTGTAATACTCGGTACTCTGTGATACTGTAACTTTCTTAATCCTCATTAAAATCTTCAGCACTGCCTAACTGCAGTAATGCAGTACTATGACATTACTGATTTCCCAAGACAGGATGAGGAGAAGAGACAGGAATCATACCAAACATCTTGTCATGCTTGTAGCCAGATATAAGGAAGAAGTTAGTGTCTCTGTTCACACTTGGGCTGTACTGATATGCAGAATGAAGCCACAGAAAATTTTGCCATACATTTCAACTCGAGGAAAATTGGGAATTGTCTCCTTAGATAAACAGTGATGGCAGTTTGAAAGCTGAAGGACCATCAAAGGCCAGCCTTAATTCGAAGTGATTTTCCCAATATCAAAATAATAGATTGTCTGTGATTCTCAGATTCGAGACTGTAATGTGTCTCATCTGAAAGAACAACAGAAAATACTGTTTCCCTTCTCATCTCACGTCCTTCCTGAAACGTTTCTGTCACCTCTTTCACTGTCAGGCTCCACTCATAGTTCTCTGAAGCCCACATCTCCTCTTGCAGGAAGTTCATTCTCTATAAGCAACACTGAAATCTTCCATATTTGATTAAGCAAACATTTCAGCCTGCCTTCCTAAATAAGAAATAAAATTAGACCCTTCTCTGTTACCTGTCACGTTGTTTGTGCCTTATCTTCTTACCTTGTTGAGCCCTAGTGGATATTGTGCCTACAAATCACCCACTAAAAAGAAACATATTCATTTGAGGGACTAAATGTACATTGTATGTGGCCTACTTGTAAGGCAAAGCAATATTTAACAATAGAAAAAGAATCATATACAGATACATGAAGCCAGATTAATTTTTAGAGGTTGCATTATTGAGCAGAATAGATCACTGTGGTTGTGCCATTTAGGCTGTCTCATCTGTCTTGGAATATGTAGTGAGGAAACTTACTAAAGACTAACATTAAGTAGAATAAGAGTAATTAGACTAAAATTATTTAAAGACTAACTTTGAAATTAGCCCTACACAAAGAAACTCCTAAGAAAGGGGTTAAACCAGATAATCTCAGAGATCCCTGCTATTCTAAGTTATTCTATGATATTCTGATATTATTTTTTTCACTGTGCAGTTACACAAATTCAGTTCTGCTTTTATTCACAGCTGTCATTAGAAGGCCTTGTTCCTATCTGATTGAAGGGTACTTCAAATGCCTCTTTCTCCTATGCTGAGATTTAGTAGTTTCGTTTGCTTTAGATTTGTTTAGTTTTGGGGGAGAAAAAGTAAAATAACATACATTTGGAAAGGCCTAGTATTTCATTTGATAGTAAAAATGCCTAAAATGAAGTCACTAAAGTAAATGGAAAAATTGTTATTGATTTCAGTATTCATAAGGTTAAACCTAGTGTTTCTTGCCTGTAATTTTTTATTTCAGTCTGTTTTGGAAGCCAGTCCTTTTTATAACTTTATTGCTAATTATCTTTACCAAAATGTCTGTTGTACATCGGGATCACAGGACAACACACTTGTATTAATATCTGAAAGTTACTAACACGAAGAACTGCATAAGGGAGAAGGTAAATGGCAATTTGAAATATCATCATGCAGAAGTTGCAGGCCACTTCAGCTGAAGCTCAGCTGAAGTAATTTACTCTCTTGGTAAGCAGTAGTGATTTAGTAAAATAAATGCAAAACCAAAGCTAGAGTACCCATGTCCAGTGTCAAGGCTACAAGTAGCTCCTGTGTTGGAACCCACTGTAGATTCCCCTTTTCTGAACATCCCTGCCTCCAGGGAAAGCATTTAGTGCATTTAGCTCATAAAGAATTTAGCGGCATAGGATACACTGAGGCATGGTTCACCACTGCTTCTGCTTGCACTGTGAGCTTTTCTTACGGTTCTCCTTCTGCAGGGATTGTCTTAGTTGTGGCCATTAAACCTGGAATGCCTCAAAAAGCAAATGAGATTGACAGAGTGGGCAGTACCCCAGAAGTCAGTACTGTTGATGCCATGCTGGATCTGATCAGGTGAGGTTTTCTTTTTTTAGTTTCCATACCCTTGTTGCAGAAGTCCCAGCAGTACAAATAAAGTTGTGATGTGTAATAAAGATGCTTTGTAATGTGGTTTGGATGAATACAGAATAACTTGCATTTCAACAGGCTAGACGTTTCGGAGCATATTCAAATCAGTTTGCTAACAGAAAGTGTCTTTACATCATAGACTTTGGTTAACAAACCAGTGACAACAAAAATACCCTCCTTTGCAGAAACTGATAAGCAAAATTTACGTATTATGAAGAAAATGCCCAGAAAAGATTGAATGGTTGGTGAGTTACTGACTGGCAGCTTCTGTATCATCCAGCATAGACAACCACCTGAAATTGCAGTGCTCTGTGCTGCTTAGAGCAGGATGCAGAGTAACAGATGCAGTATGCAAAGGTTTCTTGGGGTTGTACGTTCAATGAATTTGCTGCATCACCAGTATCTGTGGCAATCTTACGATGAGTCTTTTCCCATTTGCATCCTGGAACATTGTAGATACTTGAAGTGGTCAGAAGAAGGAAACCCCTATAAAAGTCTGCAGAAGACTTAGGTGGGTTTTCTGAACTACCATGTTTTGAATTTAGAAATCAGAAAAAAATGGCAAAAAAGGCTTGCGTTTCCCATAGTGGCTGAGTAGTTCCCTCAGAAATGTTTTGTGGATTACTTTTTTTCTCCAGCTGCAATTTGTCACTGGTCTATGTCACTATTCCTGCCCACTCATTTCCTTTTGTAGAATTTTTACGTAATTTATCTGTCCCCTCCTGCCTGTGTATTACCAGAATGGCAGCTCCTTGGCTAGCTCATTTTATGCATCATGGTCACTTGCCCAGGAATCAATGAAGAGAACTGTACAAACAGCTGCATTATAAACCTAATTGGTCTATTACCAATAACTTCCACATGAACATTTCCACACATATTCACGAGGCTCCTGTAGTTCCATGCACAAAATGTGTTCCTGTATTAAGAAGCAGTGTGAATTGGAATTCAGAGTAGTTTGAGGTTTTGCTAAAGTTTGTAGTTCAACTTCTTGTACGCAAATTTAAGACTGTAAATAAGGAGTTTGAAATCTGAAATTCTCTTTCAAAGAAATTAATAGTTACTTTTCCTACAGATCAGATCTGAATCTGGACAGTCTTGTAATATAGAGGAAAATCACAGGCCTGTACAAAGTAACCTTGCCTTGATGAGTATTTTCTTTAAAAACTTGAAAAATTAGGCAGGAGTTTGTGAAAGATCTGGAAGAAGGATAATGACTTCTGTTTCCTTATGTAATCTGCCTTTTTCTACACTGAGCTGATTGTCCAGTAAATACCTAATTAATGCTTTTTTCTGCAATCATTTGAATCTGAAATTGGCAGTTGGAAAGGAGACACACAACTCCACTGCTTTTGATCTAATTTCCTAATTTTTCAGTGTGCAAAGAAGGGTTCTTAACCCTGGAATAATACAAGGGAATCCTCCATCAGCCAAGATTAATTTCTGAATTCAAAACTACGATAAAGGTCACCGAATACTGATTCTTCCAGCATTGTGCATTTATAAGAGATACTATTTATTTTCTGCTGCTACTTGACAAATGCTATGAAAATGGTGTGTCCTGTATTCCTCACGGAAACGACAGAGATGATGCAGCATAGAAAAAAAAAAATAACAAAACCAGTAAGAATAACAAAACCAGTAAGTTTAGTAGTTCACCAATATAAATGTCTAACGTTGAAAGATGAGCTCAAAAATTCAATAGTAGGAAAACAGTCAACAAATCACTGGGAGTCCTAAACTTCCTGGACTTCATATCTTGTGATGCTGAATACAGTGCTTTCTGGATAAAGGAATACAACCTGATCTGTTTTTCAAACAGCAGATTTTATCATTTGGTTTATATAAGCAATGTTTTCTTAGTATACTGTAGTGTTGAAATGCCTCTACTTTTTTACAGGAATATGTTCCCAGAAAACCTTGTCCAGGCCTGTTTTCAACAGGTAAGTTTGAACATTCTTTTTTGCTATTGTAGTTTTCTTTGTTAACTACAAGTTATTCTTTTATGTCCCCAAAAAATATGTCAGGTAACAATTATTTCTGAGAAGTCCAGGAGTATCTCAGTCTCCCATAAAAAGATCCTATTTTAAGGCATCTTTGTTTCATTTCCGTTATGATAAACACGATAAACACTGTTGCCCACTATTATGTCCTTGATCATCCCTTGCAAACAGACTGTTTAGGAGCTGGATGCAAAAACTAAGCAGTGTATTAGGTGAGATTTTTCCTTTTGGGAGAGGCAGAAGAACCATGTTATGAGGGTCTGTTTCTTTGTTCTTAAAAACCCTCAGTGTCTGATGAAGTCCAAATCACTTAGTCCTAACCCCATTGTGTCTGACATCTAACATCCATTCCTGACCTGATGATCTGTCTTAAGGAAGAGGCAGCCAATTGGTAGTCTATTTGAGGCATCTTTCAGGAAAAGTGGGATTTGCAAGATAAAAGAGGAACATGCTGTCTATATATAGACTATCAGACTTCCAATTCAATCATCTTTATCCATAAATACATGAACTGTTTTTTCTGATATTCTATGCTTCCCTTTTTTGCTTGACCCTTCAGCTTCCTACCAGTTTAGCTGAGGTTTATAAGTGAGGTAGTTAACCTTTCCCAGGAAATTACGTTAACTGTCCAGCTATGCAGAACACAGAATGTATTTCCAGTTTATAAAACTTTTTCATGTAGTTTTTCTCATATTAATTACTGTCACTCAACACTAGGACAGGTTCTTTTAGGGACCCATGGCAGAATGATGATGACGCTGAATTGTAGTTACAATTAAAGCTTTATTTTCTTAACAGGATATTATGATCAGTATAACACAGAATTTATAATCAGGCGGCATGGGATTTCTATAAGCATAATCAGTGTAGTACAGCACCACTTAGCTTACTGTTCTGTGTCACTTGGACTGCAGATTAGGTCAAATCTCAATACATGGTTTGCTGTATCAACATAACAATCACAATCTAGACTCATATAAAAACATACATGTCAGTCAGTCAGTCTTCAGAGGAAGGAGATGATGGTCGTTGTGCCCCTGGCCACTGGCAGGTCCTGGTCTCACCATGCAGCAGCAGCTCTGGTCAAGTTCCCACTTAACTGCTTGGTTTTACAGGCAGTGCTCTATGGACTGTCGCACTTCCCTGTTCTGCAGCAGGGTCACGACCTGTCGAGGTGCTTGGGCCTTCAAGCCCGGTAAGGAGGAGAATAATTATCCTGGTGTCCAGTAATTTTGAGGCTGGTCTACTTGGTGCATAGGACCTTCAGGGGAAAGAGGACTGAAAGATGGCTAGCTCAGCTACAGAGAATGGCTGTTCACCTTAGATAATGGCATTTGTTACGCTACCTGCATTACTAGAGCTCTGGCTGTATCAGGTGCATCAGCTCTGCAGACCTCTGCTAGTGTGGCTGACAGCAATTCTGTCCAGACTGTCGCAGCAAAAAGTCCTGTTGTCATTTTCAGGAGGTGTATGTATCTCATCCCTCACAAGACTGCATCAGGTTCATAGGGAACCTGAAAGCCTGGGAAACAGAATTCATAACATTGTCTATGAATCACTTATTTGATATACAGCATCTGAAGTACAGAACCATGATGGTACACACAAACTGGGAATTGATGTCTTTGTCTATGTTTGCTACCTTCATTTTTCCCTTATTTTTACTGGGCAAAGGCTATGCCTTCGTCTGTTCTTCAGTTTCGTCATGTTTCTAAATAAATTCTTCCTTTTTTTTGAAATCTTTTCCAGTATAAAACTAAACGTGAAAAAGTTGAAGCTACAGCTGGTGTGGATAAAAACAGCTCTGCATTGACACAACAACCTGTTACAACTGCTACGACAGCAGAGGATTCAAAGGTGAGACCTTGGTTGTCGTATTCCTTCATAATATATGAAGTAGGGACAAAGAACATAGAATAGATTTGGTTTAGTTCATGTGGCTAGTGATTAAGAAAAGGAAGGAAATGGTGCATAGATTTTATCAAGGTCTCAAAACTTAGGAAGTAAATACAAGAGGTAATTATGAGGATCTTCAAGTAGGGTTTAAGAACACCAGAGGACTCCACTGGTAATTAAGCTGTCCGAAGATAATAGATAATGTGAGCAAATAATACATTCATATACTCCATTAAATGTATATGCTAATTAATTGCCAATTTGCTGAGAAATTAAACACAACAGTCAGCATGGAAAGGCTAGGTGTATATCCATGAGATGCTGGAGCATAACTGTAAGCACTGCAGAAAGAAAGGAATGAAAAAACATAATGCATTTTTTTAAATGGAAAGCAAAACAACGGAAGGCATTTGTTAAATAATAGCTTGTTACACTGCCAGAAACAAATACTAACAAAAGAGAAGAAGAGGTTTAACAAGCCTCTGATTAGACATGTGGAAAGCTTGTGAGTCTTGTTTATTTATAAAGCCTAGACTTGTACCAGAGGAGAGAGAGAAAGGAATTCAGTGGATTATGAACACAGAACTATGAGCCAAATCAATATGCATTTTATTATGCTCCTTCAAAACTTCTTGCAAACATGGGCCATATGAAAAGACATGACTTAAATCCTGAGGCAGGATGTTGTGAAGAATTGCACCATTTCCTTCATACTGCAAAAACACAGAGGAGTGTGTGAATACCTACCTATTTAGTAGGATTTTTATGTTATGTGTATCCAATTCTGCTATAAACTGTGTAATTTCACTGATTTCAGAGAACAATAGTTTTAAACGAGGCAAAATTGGATACCATTGTCTTAGTTCTTACACAATGGACTCTTTATCTTAAATGCAAACATAAACCCTCCAGTTCTTCAGGAAAAACGCAAGGATTCCACATCAGCTGTGTTTTGTTCTTCACAGTAGGGACTAAGTCTTGAGTGTGTTGAAGCCATGACTCTGGATACCTAGATGTTGCCAGTCTATAGGAAGGGCCGATAAAATTAAGGGATGCTTTGTCGCCTGCTAGGGTTTGGCTAAATCCTCGCATAAGTTTAAAATACAAGGCTTTCAAAGCCAATTTATTTCTACCTTCATTCTTGAACATGCCTGCTTGGCAAGGCCAGAAAGGGAGTCCCTGGGGAAGAGCTCTGTGTCTTTTCAAGGGAAGATCTAAATGTGTTTTAATTTTACAACTTTTTAAATTCAGTATTTTCAGCTAGTAACTTTTTTCTCTTTAATCTGTAGAACAAAACCCAAGAATACAAACTCGTGGGCATGTATTCCAATGGCATCAATGTGCTGGGGTTGATCGTGTTTTGTCTTGTTTTTGGAATGGTTATTGGAAAAATGGGAGAGAAGGGACAAGTGCTGGTGGATTTTTTCAATGCACTGAATGAAGCTACAATGAGAATAGTTGAGATAATTATGTGGTAAGTCCAAAGACATACTGACATTTTCTAACTACTTCTTTGAATGGGTTATGTCGTTGAAGAGGTAGGAGCAGATTCATACTTGAATGTCTGCTTTTGTATAGTGTTTTACAGCAAATATCTTTAAAAAAAAGGCTGGGGAAAAATTTCCTTTCTACAGAATTTGATTATTTTGAGGGGACAGGGCTTCTACTTACTTTATACTAAAGGCACAGTTCTAATTGGTACACCAGAAATCTGAGGGTTTCAGACATTCTTGCCAGAGGTTTATATCAAACCAGTACAACTGCATTAGTGATTTGAGGACTGCAGAAGCTTTATCACTTACATGCCTTTCTCAGTCTTGAACACTATTCCCTGATAGCCATTATGTTCACAGGAGAGCTGTCCTTAGAGCTAAGTTCCTTCAGAAATACGAATTAATATACAAGCCACAGCACAGAACAAAATCAGAAATGGTATGTGAAATACAACCCATTATCATTTACTTGCTGCTAGTGGGTTTTGTGAGACAACATTCTCACAGTATTCTCTCATTCTTAGGAAAAACAATTTAAAAACTGTAGAAACTCATCTGATAGTGTTTGGTTGGACTTCAAAGCTATTCACAGAGCTTTTGTCCATGCAGATCACAATTACAGGATTAGGACTATAAGCACGCATGATCCTTTCTAGAGCTTGATCCTACATGTGGAGCGCCTTGTGCCATTTATTACAATCTTCTGCTCATACCCACATGTTTCACACAAACAGTAACTTATCATACGTGGCCCTTCTGTGGGTTTTTATTCCATCCCACCACACTGGGGTACCTGTAACACAGTAAAACTGTACAGGGTTTAGTTGCACACTTTTTGCTGCCTTTAAAGAAAAGTAAATTAATTTCTTCAACTTAAAGTCCTGTGCTAGGCAGCTGTTTCAGTCCTCAGCTGAATTACAGCCCTGTGAAATAGGCTGCCTCACTCTGCAGCAAATTATCTCTAGCAAGACCTGAGAGTTAGCACATGCCACAAATACAGGAACCTACCTGTAAGCTAACCTGTTCATTGTCATGCATGTGCCTGAAGCTGTGACTACAAAATTCCTGTTCCTACAGATGTGGGAGGTGTTGTCTTGAATAAGGTGAAGTTTGATGCTGGCAATATGAAGAATTAATTCTGCTTTCACTAAATTTAGGGCTCAGAAGGAACTAGGCCCTGCTTTGCACAGGGTCAAGGAACTGTTTTATTTGTGAGATAGCACATACACATTTTATAATTTTCTATTTTAAAATAAATAACTTTTATATATTCACAGATTTATAGATTAATTTATACTACTCAAAGCTCTGAAGTGGCAGCTTGTCTCTGTGACAGCTGCTCTGTGGTACCAAAAGGAATGCAGTGGAGCTGGTGATAGCATAAGCCCTGATTTTTGCCTTGAATTTTCAGTAGGCCATGTGGCTGTTGACGTCTGTAAGGCATGGCCTTGTGTAAGTTGACTAGGGGATAGCGACCCTTCCAATCAAGCAGCACTGTGATGACTGTACTATCCCAGCATATTAAAATCACTCTTATTATGTGTTAAGTGACACACATATATCCCCCAGTGCTGCATGGCAGCTGCTGTAACACAGATCTTTCCACTTGTGTGTGACTGCAGAATACACAGATACTGGTGCCCTACAAGCTTCCACTTCCAAGTAAGCTTATGGCTATGCATAAACATTTGCTGTGGCAGTGAAAAGCCCACACTTCTGTGTTTTCTGTGACTCCAGCTCATATAGTACTTGTTAGATGATGCATAGGGTTACACTTACTCTGATTTTCTAATCTTTTCTCATGATGTCTGTTGAAGTCTTGCTGCGAGTAAAGTCAGTTGCACAATAGAATACCAAAAAAAATCTTCAGATGCATAATAGAATAGAAAAAGAATTTTCCATCTGTTGTAAAA
The DNA here is from genome assembly GCA_024733675.1 of Psilopsiagon aymara. Classification (NCBI taxonomy): domain Eukaryota; kingdom Metazoa; phylum Chordata; class Aves; order Psittaciformes; family Psittacidae; genus Psilopsiagon; species Psilopsiagon aymara. Next base: position 16,205 of record JANRGW010049684.1, on the reverse strand, counting down.
TGACAGACTGCACAAGAAATTATTCCTTGGTGAGCAGACAATATTTCTGAGAATGCATTTTTAATTACTTTATTTTTGCTTTCTAGGTATATGCCAATTGGTATAATGTTTTTAGTTGCTGGGAAGATAATAGAAGTTCAGGACTGGGAAATCTTTCGTAAACTGGGTCTTTATATGGCTACAGTACTGAGTGGGTATGTAATTTCTCAAATATGAAATTGTATGTGTGCAGTTTTTAGCGTTTGATTACAACTCAATTATCCACAACACCCAGCCTCTTCTAGATCAGAGGCAAAAATTCTCATCAGTGAAAGTTATGTGAGGATGTTCTGAATGCAGGTTTTGCTGAATGCAGGTTTTGTTTTAAAGTCACTCCTTTGCATTCTTGGGGAAAAAAAAAAGTAAAAGCTGTTCTTGTATTCATTGTTTCATCTTCTTAGTTGGCCCTGTATTTTGAGAGTAGTAGAGGAGTGGTGCTTCTTTTAGATAGTAGAAGTTGAAAAAGGATGGCTATTGGGAGTCACCAGCCTATTGAAAATACACAAATATCTGGATTAAGTTGGGAACCTCCATGGGACCTGTGGGCTGAAGGTGTATCAGCCTAGACCCAGCCCCACTGCCCAATACAAATGCATAGTAAGTACAGCACAGAGCAAATGATGCCAAAGAGGAAACTGATCCCACCTCAGTGCAGAGCAGGTAGCTAACATGAAGAGAAACCCTGGACACTGCACTGTTTATTAGGCAAAGCTAGCTGGTGAAGTTGCAAAAGCAGCAGTTGCTGTCTGAATAACTTAGCCAAGCATCAAAACATTTTTCCTATTATTTTTTTATAACCTTGGCTGTGTAGAACAGTCTGAGGTAGAGGACAGTGCACAATTTGGAGCCTTGCAGATGTGGAACCTTAGAAAGGTCCATTTAGCTGTTCCAAGTGATACAGGTTGTGATTCTGTGATCATTATATATCTCTGAAGACTATCGCATGAAGAACACATTTGATAGATAAATGGGTATTACAGTCCCAATAAGTTAAATGCATCTAGATTTCTATATCCAGTTCAGTGAAGCATAACTTCTAGCAGCCTTGGTTCATTGCCTTAGCATCCACTCCTGTAATTCCTTCAGTATACTAAGGATTTATTCATGTTTTATCTGGAGGGTAGATCCAAAGTTGCTCAAGAGCTTCCTTCCCCCCATTCTACGCACATGCATGCTATTCTTCAAACATCATTCAAATGTCTTCTGACAGCCAAGCGCTAAGGCTAATGTATTAGTCTTAAAAGCAAACTTCTCTGTCATCAAGAAAGTTCTTTTTTTTTTTTTTTTTTGTATTAATTTTTGCTGTCCAATCACATTTATTTCAAAGTTGTTGTTTTGTTTTATACATAAGCTAGTATGTTTGGATTAGCTTTTCAAAAACAATTTGAAATAAAATGACTTTCTAAGTAAAAATTACAGCTCAAAAAATAACACTGAATCGTGACTTTCAAAATGTTACAGAAATGAGGGCGGGTAATGTTTGTCTAATGCATAAAGCAGTTTTTGTGAGTCTTCACTGTATATTTGAAAGGAAATAAAATTTTTAAAGAATGTAAAAGTTTACGCTTACCAAGAGACTGTAAAACAAGAGACTAATATTTTCTATATAAATTATAAATGAGACCATGGCCACAAGTTAGGTACAACTTATTTATAGAATGACAGTGTATCACCTCTGCAGGTTTTCTGTGTTACTGACTGCAGTTAATTTAGAGGAGGAGTGTGCTGGATGGATTATTACTGCCCTTTGACTTCAGTTAGAGATGAGATAGCAAGTTTTACAATTTTAGATCTGATAGCAAGTTTTATGACTTTTTAACTATCACTGGTAACTATTGGGACTGTAACAGGGTGTATCTTCCTTAAGAAGTGTGTGTGAAGACGCAGTGCGTTCTCCAGAGTACTTTGCGGAGTAAACTTCCACTACATATAGTCTCCCATTTACCTGGTAACTATAGGCTTGACAGGCACAACGATTTCAGTAGGTTCCCAGGTGCCATCAAAAAGATTGTATATTGTAAGGGTGCCTACTTTTACATCCTTGGAGAGGAAAAAGTCTCCGTTTCCCTGGACTCTCTTGCACATGCCAGTTTTCCCTAATGTTTATTATGGTAGATCTCCTCAGCATTTCTGCCTCCTATGGGATGGCCTACAGTGGGTGATGATCAAGGTGCTGTGGAAAAGGGCTAAACAGCAGAACATTATCTGCAAAACTGACTGTCAGGCAGAGCATGTTGTAACCACATCACAGGGAGAAAGCTTACAATGTACAGTCAAGGCTATTGGCTGCAGAGAAAAAGCACTTCTGCATTTTCCAGCCTGCAAGAGTACCCTTTTTCTCACGTCTTGTCAAACCAGAGAAGTGCTCTTTCTTTGTTTTTGTTAATTTCACTGCTGACCCTGCTGTCTTTTTTGTTTTCAACATATTTGCTTGACCTCGTCTGTTTGCAGTGTGTTCTGTTCATCAGTGTTTTCTGTAGCTGTCTTTCACCCTCACCCTCCCTTTAAGCTTCATCCTGGGAATTATAGGTTATTTTAAACATATTGGTGTATTCCTCATCAAGAAAAAATTGTGGGAGCTTGAGGGCTGGTGTGTGGCTTACCCTCCTCTTCCTTTCCTTTAACTTCCCTCTCCAGCTCATCTTCTAGCCTACTTCTTCCTACCTTTGTTATTCATGACCTTTCATATCCTCAGCCCTACCAGCTCTCACCAATCACTGTCGGCAATGCATCTCAGTCTTTGTGTCTTACTCAGGTCATCACGAGACTTCTCCCCTTGCCTGTGCCCCAGGTGGCTGCTAAATATCTTCAGTCTCTCACTTTAAATGGTTACAGTGTCAGGATGAGGATGTGTTAACAGTCACAGAGGGTGAAGAGCAAAGTAGGAGTGTCCTGAGTTCAGCTATAACAGTTATTTTTCGCCTTCTTAGTGGCTGGTGCAGTGCTGTGTTTTCAACTTTAGTCTGAGAGCAATGCTGCTACCACACTGATGTTTTTAGTAGTTGCTAAGTAATGCTTACTGTGATCAAGGCCTTTTCAAGTCTCATGTTGTGCCAGTGAGGAGGGGCACGAGAAACTGGGAGGAAGCAGAGACAGGACACCTGACCCAAACTAGCTGAAGGGGTATTCCATACCACAGCACGTCATGCCCAGTATATAAACTGAGGGGAGTTACCCAGAAGGCCCAGATAGTTGCTTGGATCAGGCTGGGTATTGTCTGGTGGGTGGTGAGCAGTTGTATCAATAAACATCACTGGTGTTTATTGTTTTCTTTTCTTTTGTCCCTTTTACATTCTCTTCCTTTGTTATTTCCCTTATCACCATTATTATTGGTGGTAGCAGCAGTGGTTTGTGTTATGCCTTTGTTACTGGACTGTTCTTACCACAGCCTGTGGGAGTTCATTCTTTTGATTCTCCTCCTCTTGCCTCTGGGAGTGGATGCAAAGAAGAGGGGGAGTGAGTGAGCAGCTGCTTGGTTCTGAGTTACCAGCGTAAACCACAACAAGGAGGCATAAAACAAGTGTCAGAGGACTCACGGTCTGAGGTGGAATTAAAAAAACCAGGAGTCTGCAGCAGTCAGACTCTCTCCTGCCTGTGCCTTTGTCTCTTCTGAAAGCATCAAGGCAGCTGCATCTCTGAATGTATAATTTTGTAATTCTGCCATTTTGGGATTCTGAGGAAGAAGATTCTTCCTGTCTTACAAATGAACCGTAACAGAATTTTTCTTTTCAGTTGCTGATTATGTTTTTTGGTATAAATTTTTTTTTGCTGCTTTCTATGAGTTGCATTTCATGCATGAAAATAAATATTAATTCAATTTTGCTTCATGAAAATCAGTAGCAGCAGACCGGATATGCACAAATACTTTTATTTCGGATGGTGCCATGTTTGTGCTGCCACTAACAAAGTGCAGCTCTAAATTTTTCAGAATAGCTATTAGGAAGTCAGTATGCTTCTTGATGTAAACATACTTGAAATATTTGCTGTCATCAGCATCCTCTTAAGACACTCAGCACCACCCATACCACTTTATATATTTTTCTGTACATTCTGCACAATTCAGTTTGTTCTCAGGCACCACTGTATAAATTCGTAGGTTTCTTTCTAGAGTTATTTACAAATTTTCATCAGGTGCATTCCACTAAATAGATTGTTTGTTCACATGATGAAAATTAGAATGCCTGTGGTTTTAAAAAAGATATTTTTTCCAGGGAAACAAAGAGTTAGGGTTTTGATTGGTTTTTGGTGGCCTTGGGGGTTTCTGTATTGTGGCTACTGCCCTCTTAACTGCCTATGTTTGATAGAACATACGGTACCATGGTTTATTGCTGTCCTTATCAGGTGCTCTGAAATGGTAAAACACTATTACAACACAATAACAGTCACATGGACATCTTGTGATGACATCTCATGCTCACAGCAGACTGTTTACCTCTAATCTAATGCCCACAAAATGCTGCACTTATAAGCATTCAGGATTAATGCACAACATTCAAAATCAGTGCACAAGTTGAAGGATGAATTTGTCCCTAAAGCCTGCCCAAATATCCAGGCAAATGCATCTGAGTAGTCAAAGTCAAGAGGACAGTTTGATGTTTTGCATGTCAACATACTTGATTTTAAAAATTAGTAGTTGCAAAAGACAGTATTTCATCAACTTAGAACATGAAAGATAGTGAAACTAGATGTATCTCAATTGTACAGTCTGAAATACCTCACTACTTTTTAACAGTAGACTCAAGTTTATCCAGTTTTCCACAAAATAAGTGTGGATATTTTTTAGAGGATCGTGTTTGAAGTTTCTGCAGGAAGATGTGGACGTCATCTGTCTGTGACTGGGAACCTTTAATTCCAAGCATAGTCTATAATAAAGGCAGATAATTTTAGAAAAATAATTAGGTTTATTTTTCTCATTTGTCTCTAGTCTATATTGGAAGGATTTGGTAAGAGAATGGAGTGTTTTAGCATTCAAATCACATTCTGTATATGAGTTCAAATATTATTTATTACTTTAGTTTTCTCATCTTCATCAGTTTAAAATTATTTTAATAATATATTTCTTAATTCTTGTTTTATTTCTCAGAGAAAGACAATTAATAACATCTCTCCCTTCCAAAATAAATTTGGACAGTATTAGTCTGCATTTTTTTCAGATGATATACTCTCTAAATTTTGAGCACAATGTTTCATAAGTGTGCTTGAGGGCAGAACTAAGATACCTGTTATAACACTGTCTTATTGAAACAAGGCAATGAAATAGAGCCATTTATTTCACTAGTCCATTTTATTTTGCAGACTTGCGATCCATTCCATTATAATTCTACCGCTAATCTATTTCATAATAGTGAGGAAAAATCCTTTTCGTTTTGCCATGGGGATGGCTCAGGCACTTGTGACAGCCCTCATGATTTCTTCCAGGTAAAGAAACATTTGTTTTCTGTAATGTTCGTAGTAGTAATTGCTTTGTTTGTGCTCTGATTTTACTTCTTCTTTGTTACATACCCTAATTTCACCTGGGCAGTTCTCAGTCCCCTGGAAGTTTCATCATTATTTCTGTAGTACCCGAAGGGGCACTACAGATTGCACGGGCCTTGCACCAGCTCCTCTTACGGGGAGACAATTCATTAGACAGTGCATTTTAAGCTTTTGTACTGTTTCTGTGACTACATGCATCATAGAATCATATAATAGGGTTGGAAAGGACCTTAAGATCATCTAGTTCCAACCCCCCTGCCATGGGCAGGGACACCTCACACTAAACCA
>JANRGW010049684.1:0-10303 GCA_024733675.1 Psilopsiagon aymara | reverse complement strand
ATCCAATCTAAACTTCCCCTGTTTAAGTTTAAACCCGTTACTCCTTGTCCTCTCACTACAGTTCCTAATGAAGAGTCCCTCTCCAGCATCCCTGTAGGCCCTCTTCAGACACTGGAAGGCTGCTATGAGGTCTCCATGCAGCCTTCTCTTCTCCAGGCTGAACAGCCCCAACTATCTCAACCTATCTTCATACGGGAGGTGCTTCAGCTCCCTGATCATCCTCGTGGCCCTCCTCTGGAGCTGTTCTGACAATTCCATGTCCTTTTTATGTTGAGGACACCAGAACTGTATAGAATACTCCAAGTGACGTCTCACGAGAGCAGAGTAGAGGGGCAGGATCACCTCCTTCAACCCGCTGGTCACACTCCTTTTGATGCAGCCCAGAATATGGTTGGCTTTCTGGGCTGCAACATACTCTGAAGCCGGCTCATGTTCATTTTCTCATTGACCAACACCCCCAAGTCCTCCTCCACAGGGCTGCTCTGAATCTCTTCTCTGCCCCACCTGTATGTGTGCCTGGGATTGCGCCGACCCAGGTGTAGGACCTTGACTTGGCATGGTTCAACTTCATCAGGTTGGCATTAGCCCACCTCACAAGCATGTCAAGGTCCCCCTGGATGGCATTCCTTCCCTCCAGCATATCAACCAAACCACCCAGCTTGATGTCATCGGCAAACTTGCAGAGGCTGCACTCAGTCCCACTGTCCATGCCACCAACAAAGATGCTGAACAAGACCGATCCCAGCACCGATCCCAGAGATACACCACTCATTACTGGTCTCCAGCTGGACACTGAGCCATTGACCACATCTGTTTGTGTGTGGCCATCCAGCCAGTTCTTCATCTACTGAGTGGTCCACCTGTCAAGTTGATATCTCTCCTTGTCTCCTTTAGAGAGACAAGGATGTCATGCAGGACAGTGTCAGACACTTTGCACAAGTGGAGGTAGATGATGTCAATCATGACGATTTACTGTGTAATTTTTGAGGACAGCTAAGACTTCGTTGTTTTTTTCTCTTAATTAGAAGAGATTACTGACTTTGCTTTTTCATAGCACTGCCTTCCTGCCTGCCTTAGAGTCTTAGAGCAGATCGTGCTCTGAGAAAAAAGGGAAGTAGTATGCTGTTGCCTGCACTTACTTTATGTGTTTATCTCTGCCAGTTCAGCAACTTTGCCTGTCACCTTCCGTTGTGCAGAAGAAAAAAACTTCATTGACAAAAGAATTACCAGGTTCGTTCTTCCAGTTGGAGCTACCATCAACATGGATGGCACTGCTCTTTATGAAGCAGTAGCAGCTATATTTATTGCACAACTGAATGACTTACAACTGAATACTGGCCAAATAGTTACCATTAGGTAAGACTAAAACCATCACATGCATTCTGTTCGAGGTGGGTTTTTCAATGAATGGTGCATTGACTTTGGACATACTGTGGAAACTTGAAACTATCATTCATAGCACAGGCAGTAAAGAAACATTCTCACTTCTTGGTCCAAGGCCTTGCCTGGGCAACCTGATGAGGAGGTTGGATGGGCCAGTACATGCAGCAGATATACAGTATTGTTCTGGAAATTACCATTATTCTCCCACTGCAAACACTTGCAAACCCAACTCAACCTCTATCTTTGATCCGTCAGTCTTGCTTGTTCATCTGATGTTGCATGTTGTTCTGCAGTGTAACTGTAGCAGTATCTGTACATCACTTATCCCATAAACTTGTCACCAGACTTTCAGTAGATACTATTCATACACATTTGGGCTTTTTTCTTGCAGTGAAATAAGCCTGTTTGTGCCAGAAGATAGAGTTTCTGTGAGCAAAATGTAATCTGAATGCCTTTTCTGGACTTTGTTATTTAGTGTTGCAGCTACAGCTGCCAGCATTGGGGCTGCAGGCGTCCCTCAAGCTGGACTTGTCACCATGGTAATTGTACTGACTGCCGTTGGCCTGCCTGCCGAAGATGTTACTCTGATCATAGCAGTTGATTGGCTTCTGTAAGTTTAAGGCCTTGATATTTTAATTGTTTTTCCTTCCTGTTCAATGTTTACATTAGTTGTGTGGGAACATGTGGGTCTGAAAAAGTAGCAAAAACATTTAAAACTGTTGCAGGAATTGGCCAGAGATTCTGCTTATGGCCAGGCTCGTTCAATGTAGAGTTGAATGCAGTAGTGACTTTTAATTCTGAGAGAAGTCCCACTGCATGGGATGGCAGTGAATAACATCACATCCAGAGGTGCTATCAACCTTAAAATAGTGACCACAGCATTAATAAATTATGGGCGTACCAAGGAGTGCCTCTGGCATGTCAGCTGCCACTGTATTGTGCTGAATTCATACACCATTCATCAAAATCACAAGCAGAACATCTCAGCTGTTTTCCATAAAGCACATAAAATCCATACACTGGTGAAGAGGTAGTGGAGCACAACGTGAACTAAGCAAAGCTGGTCTTGGACTCCACATGTGCACACATGGCAGACTGTACATCAGACTGTGCTGCCAGCATTGCTTTGCAATGGCTATTCTTCACTGAGTTTTTCACAAACCCAGCCCCTTGATCAGCAAGCACACACATACAAACTCAGAAGGCATTCATTATCCTGATCTCAGCTATCTTACCTCAGAACACATCAAAACTCAGTCCCATTAAGCAGTTCAGAGAAGCATTTGCAACACAAATCTGTAAATCTTTTCTGTCCAACTTATATTGAGATGTTTCTCTGCTACTTTTTCAAAAGGCCAAAGAGTCACAGAGTGTATTCTAGACTTCAGAAGGACATCAGCATTTAGTTTTATTCCATGATTCACAGGGAAACAGTAACAGGATTTGCCTCCTAAACTGTGCAAGCTTTAGTGCTCAGATCAAGGTCTTGTTTATTTGCCGTAACTAAACGTGGATAATATTTCATCAGTATTAATGCAGAGATCTTAATCATTTCATAGTCTCTGCATGACTTTTTCTTAGGCTTATATTTATGCTCAAGGTAGAGGCCTGTTCCTCCCCTAATTCTAATAATTTTCTCTAAGGATTTCTGGCAGCAACCTGTGCATTTCACAGATATATATATAATTTATTTGATTACATTGCTCTTTTGCAAGCAGTAGAGAGAAATGCCAGTCTGTATAAGCATAACTGCTCCAAACAAAACAGCTCCAGCCACAAGTACATTCTGCCCATCAACAGTCTGCCACAGGGCCTAATAGATTTGTTTGCTGTGGTCCACAACCATTTCTTTTCTCCAGCTCTCTTTTCCTGGTAGGTGTTGAGTTTTTTTAAGGATGGTGAAGATCAGTACAAACCCCCAGATCAGAGCAGCTATCTAAAAAATGGAAGGACAGAAGAAATGTATGCTGGTTCTTTTCACAAAGTAGTGTCTTAGCCTCCTGCAAGCTGCAGCTCACAGAGTTCCTGAGTCAGAAGTGGTTTTTAGTTTTAACAGTTCTCAATAGGTTTCTTCTTCATGAACGTCTCATTGATTTTGTGATGCATATAACCTTTCAGATTTCCACAGGTCATGCAGAAGGGAATTCTGCAACTGAACAATGTACAAAAAGATATTTTGTTTTGTTTTAATCTGCATCCTAGTAATTTTATTTGATGCCCTCTAATTCATTTATGGGAGTGAGAGAGAGAGAAAAAGAATGGTTAATTCCCTGTTTCTCACATAATTTTACAAATCTGAACTTGTCTCTGCTTTGAAAGTCCTCAATTTATCTGATTCTTAGACACAACAAAAATACTTGGAAGCTACCTGTTCCACTATGAAACAGACAAAGTGTGCAAGCTGCTTCTAATTCAGATGTTTTTCAGATTAAGGTGTTTTGCTGTGTAAAGCAAATTAAAGATTAATTTCATGTACAAGGGATCACTGGCAGTGTGTTTTGCACCTCAGCAGATGGAATGCACACTGTGATGCCACGTAGATTATTAACACTTTCACCTTTTGTACTTATTGCCTAAAATGTATTATTTTGCAACCCACTAGTAGTGGCTTATTAACAGTCCTCTAGTTAATTCTGAACTTGTCAAGGTTTTATTACATAGGCTTGAGGAGAACTTCCATGTTTTTTATGAGGAATAGAAAAAATTTGAGAAGTATCATGAAAGATGAGTTTCCAGTGTGGTTGGTTTCCCCACTTGTCACATTGAATTTTATTTTATGCCTCTCTCTTCCTTTCACTAACATGTATTTCCTTGCCACATGCAGAACACATGGGTCCTTTTTAGCAGTGGAGTTCAGCAGCTGTAGTAAAAGAATATATATATATGAGACACGCTGATTCACTTCACTATTGCTTTTTTAGTCACTTCTATTTGTGAATATATCAGAGCAACTTGTTCTGCCAGAGAGCCCTTGCAGGGCTGTGTAGCTGCAGATTAAAACAGGGAAGCGTGACCTTCCACAGTCCCCACCTGAAAATGCTCATTTTCAAACTTTGCTATATTGCACGGTTCTGTTGCTCCTCTGCCAAATAGTGGCACATTTTTAAGGCTTGCAAGTCACTTTTTGTTGGGAGAAAAATCAACATTGCACAAGTATTATATTTCTTTAAAGTGACAATACATCTTTGTACTCCAAACTTGTAACAATGAGAAGCTAACAGAAGATAGCCTTTCCCATTTCCAGGCTGTGGGCCAGTATACTGAACATACTGGTCGAGGTGCTCCTCTGGCTGAGTGACTGTTAGAAAGACAAAAGGCACAATGCAGTCTCTTCTGCTGCACCACAGCGACTCTTCTGCCAACAAAAACAGTCTCATCACAGAACACTAGCTGTGTAGCATGCTTAAGGGCCTGAGGAGTGTTCCCTACAACATTCTGTAAGGCTGCACACAGCAGTGTGACTACTGCTCTGACAGACTAGTGACATGACTTGCAGTTTTGCACACTCTCTACAAAGTAATTTTTTTAGGTTTCTTCAAATACAGAGGGGAAAATTCTGTTTCTTATACATTATTTTTTCCTTTCAATTGCAGAAGTACCCCAGATCTGCACTGGGCAAAGGACACTCTGTGTTTGCTAGAGTACCGTACTTTTACTAAACCGATTTTCTTCTAAGTAACACACAGAATGGTTTGTCTGACAACAGTTTTATTCCATAGGGATCGATTCAGAACAATGGTAAATGTCTTGGGAGATGCCTTTGGTACTGGGGTAGTGGAGAAGCTCTCTAAAAAGGAGCTGGAGCAGATGGATGTCACCTCTGAAGTCAACATAGTCAATCCTTTTGCCTTGGAAACAACGATTCTTGATAATGATGAAACAGAGACCAAAAAATCATATATCAATGGAGGCTTTGCTGTGGATAAGTCTGATGCCATATCCTTCACGCAGACATCTCAGTTCTAAAGCCAGAAGCTTTCAGGTAAAACAGGAGCATTAAAGGACATGGCCATATGCAGTGTCTCAAACAATTAAAGCATAATTGATAACTAATTACTTCTTACATCCATCTGATTTACCACACACAGATTCTGATTCTCCTTACCAGGTCTGCCCCCTTCTCATCACCTTTCCCAACAATTTGAACTCACCACTTTTAGTCCTTGCTGATAGGTTGAAGAAAAAGACAGTTGTAAAATGCTTTTTTTTTTTTCCTAAGAATATACACTATTCCTGAGGCTATGAGATGCCTCTTTGGAGTCAGCATGCTCATAAACAGGTATCTTAGCTGGGACAGCCAAATGTTTTTTACTCAGGAGTAGTACAGCATTTCATGTTACCCACATTACAGAGCACCCATATAAAGTCCCTTTTAACATTCTTGCCTTCTAAACAGATTGCACTGTACTTGACACCTACTGTAACTTGCATGTGCCAAAATACTCATTTTTGCAGCTGAGGGGATAGCACTTGGGTGATTCAGGAAGTAACAGACCAGGAAAGCCTTGTAATAAGTGTTTTACAGTGAACAGGGCTTCATTTTTCTTTACTTGTGAAAAAATGGGGCATGGAAGAATTTCCAGTGTTTATGCAGCTAGTTCTCCCCATGCCTTCCGTATGAATGCCAACTGCTAGGAATGCCCTTCAGATGTGAAATAGATTGCTGTGGGCTTGCTCTTCTGGTGTTTGCAGAGGTTTTGTAAAGTGATACTTCACTGATTTAGGTCCACTTTGATGGCCTCCTAGCACTTTTCCATCAGAAGTAGGAGTAAGTCTGTTCACCTTTGACTAACCAAATATTTATCAGCCCAAAGGTAGGCAGGGGTCATGAAGATGAAAACAGACATAGTGCAAATTCTAACCCTTTCCTCATTGGGATGAAACCAGATGTAATATCAATAATATAGAAAGCATACATTTTTTAGAAAGAAGCCACTGTCACAAAGCTTTTTACACAGACTGGTTGGTTTTTTGCTCCTTGGTTTTGTTTGCCAGTTGAACACCCAAGTTTGTAGCTGCAATACTACTACAGTGCCAACATGTCAGCTAAACTGTATCTTATGAAGCATTTATGGACCCAGAAAGTTACGTCTTCAGTTGGCTTGCTATAGGATAAGAAGCACCAAGAATTTCCTCATAAAAATCTCAATTTTCTGAAACATTTTATACAAGATTTCCATGGTGCAAAAATCACTCTCTCAAGGGAGGAGTTGCTGTTAAAAATTTTTTTGCCTTGCATATTAGACTTGTGAGCTATTTTATATGTAAACTGAAATTCATATACATTTCTTTGTTTGTAAATAAGCTTGTGGTAAACTTAAAATTGTTCTCATATGCTAACAAAACCCTTCAAGTTCCTGCAGTGTTACGTACTCAGTTCAGTCCTACACTTTTGTACTTAAGTTAAACAGAAGCGTGCCAAAGAGAACTGATTAAGAACAGAAGAAAATAGTTACTGTAGGGTTTGCTAAACTGCACCTTAAATCACAAGTCAATGAGATGTAATACTGTATTTAGATTGAAGTTTGTAAACTGTTTGGAAGTGTTACTCTAAGTAATGGTATGTTTATACAAAATGAAGAAAGTGTACAGATCGAGTAAGTCAACCTTTTACCTGTGCAGAAATGGCATGAGACAGTCTTAATTTGTACAGCTTTGCTTGTGGGAGATAAAAACCCACCAGTTTCCAACTAGGCTATAATCTACGCTTTGTCTTTCCTTTTTTAAATTAGCCTGTTATGATCACTGCATTATATAGTCACACTGTTGTGATGTACTGTGAACAGTGTTCCTAATGTGTTCTAAATAAATAAATAAATACTCTCTTTACTCTTGGTTTAGCCTGCCATCCTCTCCTCAATGTAGAATATTGAATTCCTCTAGCTATAGCAAGAAAAACAAAACATAAATTTAGGATTTATGTTATCCTTGGTAGTGACTCAGCTGTGGCTTTGGCAAGAATTACTCTTCTTCTCCCAATAAATGCTTCAGAGCACAATGCTGAGATTGCAAGAAAGTCCTTTAACTGTGAATTATCTGGGTTGGGATTATACTATTAAACATACTCTAAGAAGGGGATTATTTATTTATTATTTATATGGATCAGATTCAACTAAGGAGGGGTTGATGGTGCTGCTTTGCCATGTATTTCCCTCCAACAGACCAAAGCAGATACTGAAGATGCTGTTGAGTTCAAGGATGATTTTCCTGACACAATATTCTGAGCATGAACCTTCTATATAGGTGGAAACATTGTGCATGGGTAGCGCATGATCTTCTCCTGGTCTGGAAGCTTTGGAGATGGTGGAGAGTCTCCCATCAGAAAAGCACATACAGGTTTTGACCCGTTACTTCATGTTGTTAAATTCCTGTGGGGTCTTTGAAGCTGTAGAAGCTATCTAGGATTGGACCCTGTATTTTGAATAGTGTATGTGGCTTTCAGTTGTGGAAGACAAAAGTGTCCTGGGTTCAGCAGTAGCAGTCATTTTTCTCCTTAGTAGCTGCAGCAGTGCTCTGTTTCTGATTGTCAGCCTGGAAACAGCGCTCATAACACCGATGTTTTCAGTTGCTGCTCAGTAATGATTACTCTGACCAAGGGCTTTCTGAATCTCATGCTCTGCCAGGGAGGAGGGGAAACTGGGAGGAAGCAGAAACAGAACACCTGACCCAAACTGACCAAAGAGTATTCCATACCACAGCACGTCACGCCCACTGTAGAAACTGGGGGCAGTTACCCAGAAGGGTCAGATCACTGCTCGGTCGGGCTGGGTATCGGTCGGTGGGTGGTGAGCGGTTGTATTCTCTTCCCTTGTTATTTCCCTTATCATTATTATTACTGGTCGTAGCAGCAGTGGTTTGTGCTATACCTTAGTTACTGGACTGTTCTTATCTCAAGCTGTGGGAGTTACATTCTTTCTATTCTCCTCCCCATCCCTCTGGGAGCAGGGGGAGGAAATGAGGGAAGTGAGAGAGCAGTTGCATGGTTTGTGCGTGACAGTCTGGTCTTAAACCACAACCCAAGGTTAATCACTCACATATTTCTGCTGAAATACTCGGGGACTTGTAGTTTACTCTTTATGCTGAGAAAAGCAAGCACCTGGACATAAACATGGACAGCCTGTCAACATGCACAGCCTAGCTATATCAGCTCCACAGGAGTTTAAACTTGTCATGGCTTAAGTCCAGCTAATGCCTCAGTACTGTGCAGACACTCTCTCACATCCCCCCACACCATGGGATGGGGAGGAGAAATAGACAGAAGGTAAAAACATGTGGCTTGAGATGAGAACAATTTAACAGTTGAAATAAAAGTAAAATATTGTAATAACAATGGGAGAAGGAGGAAGGGAGGGGTGAGCCCTGCCCCCTAAAATTCCACAAGTGATGCTCACCACCCACTGACAATGCCCAGCTTGTCCCCAAGTGTCAACCAGCCCCTCCCAGCCAACTCACCCCAGTTCAACCACTCCCCCAAACTCACAGTTAGGTCCTTCCCCTACGTTACTGTTTCAGGCCCTGTTTGAGTGGGTACAGTGTACCTTGGCACATCTTGTGTGACACAGCAGGTGAGATACAGAGCAATGGAGCGTGCACAGCTGTGAGGAGCTACAGCCAGGCAGAGTTTTTCTAACTGCAAAGCACAAACAAGTCAGGACTGCCAAGGCATGGGAGGCAGACCAGGCAAGGGACAGCAACCAAGCCACAGCACCTTGACCACCAGAACAGTACTGCATGCTGAAAATGCAGAAAGTGTAATGGGGAAAGGCCATGGCCTGCCTGTAAGTATTGTTTCTGGAAGCCAGCATCTCCATTTGTGGTTGGCAAAATTCTGAGTAGACAGGGTGGTTTTTTTCTGATCCCCTACTCTTCATAGGGTTTATCAAAAGCTGTACTGTTCTTGAAAGTCTCAATTGGCCCCCAAAACCCTACATCGTCACCAGCATTCAGAAGAATGTGTGAGGAGGAAGAGGAGCTGTTACAAACTGACCCTTATCATCATTCCTCATCCTCCTGGGCAGCTCAGAGGCAGGCGGAAGGCAGAGGAGTCAGCAATGGAGTGAAGTCGAACCTGCGAAGAGGTAGTTTGGGTTGCGACCTGGGCTTTTCAGAGTGAAAAAGACAAGGGGGTGCTGGAGAGGGTCCAATGGAGCCCATGAGGATGATGAGGGGTCCAGAGCATCTCTCTTACAAGGAGAGATTGCAGGAGCTGGGCCTATTCAGTCTAGAGAAGACTGAGAGGGAATCTCATTAGTGCATATCTCAAAGGCAGGTGACAGACTCTTTTCAGTGGTGCCAAGCAACACAAGGAGCAATGACCATAAACTAAAACACAACAAGTTCCACCTCAACACGAGGAAGAACTTATTTATGTTGCAGATGGCAGAGCCCTGGAACAGACTGCCTTGGGGGGTGTTGTGGAGTCTTCCTGTCTGGTGACATTCAAAACCAGCCTGGACACATTCCTGTGTAACCTGGGCTAGGTGGCCCTGGCTCGGCAGCAGGGTTGGACTGGATGATCTCCAGAGGTCCCACCCAACCCTGACAGTTCTGTGATCCTGTGGGTGAGATTTTGTTTTTCACCATCCAAATGTATTTTTACTTTGCAGAAAATTAATTTTCCTGAAGTCAAACCTCTTTTGCCTGTGACAGCAATTGGTCAGTGATATAGAATCATAGAATAGTTAGGGTTGGAAAGGATCTTAACATCATCTAGTTCCAACCCCCCTGCCATGGGAAGGGCACCTCCCACTAAACCATGTCACCCAAGGCTCTGTCCAACCCGGCCCTGAACACCACCAGAGATGGAGCATTCACAACTTCCCTGGGCAACCCATTCCAGTGCCTCACCAAGCACCTTGTTTTTCATGTGCCTCAGCATGCCTTCCAGGAGAATCTGCTCCAAGATTTTGCCAGGCACAGA
>JANRGW010049683.1:0-21503 GCA_024733675.1 Psilopsiagon aymara | reverse complement strand
GCCGGGCGTGGGGCAGCTCCCGGGGCCCCCCGTGCCGCCCCCGGCACCCGCGGCCGCCAGCGGGTCCCGGCTCCACGCTGCCGCCGCCGCACTGTCGGAGCTGGCCCAGCACCCTGCGCTGGGTGCCCCGCTGCTCGCCCGCCACCTGGGCCTCCTCCTCGCCAGCCTCTGCCTGCTGGGCCATGGACCTGCTGCCCACAGCGAGGTCCGTGGGTCTCTGCTTCCACCCCCCCCCCAGTGCTGCTGTTAGCGCCCAGCCCCTGGGTCAGCAGCTCACGGCCGCGTGGCTGGAGCCCCATAGCTCCCCGTGGCGTCTGCCATGCCACACATGTTAATCCTCATGCGAGGGAATAGATGGGAACCAGGGTGCCTGGAGAGGGGATGGAGGTTCTCTGTTGCGCAGTCAGGGCCCGTGGGTCTAACGGCGGTGTCCTCACCACCCTGGGGTTTGTTTTGAACAGGGTGTTTCGGAAGCAGAGCGAGCACGATGCCGGGAAACCCTGCAGCACATCCTGGACCGCATCTACCAGCCGCTGGCAGTGCGGGAGCTGCTCATCCTGCAGGGACGGCCTAAGCAGGTACCCAGAGGTGGCAGGGAGTCACTGGCACAGAGTGCAGGGGCTCTGTGCCCCCTCTCTGAGGGTTCCTTTGTTGCTCCCCTCTTTCCACGCCTTACAGACCAGTTCAGTGCAGCACTCCAGTCCCGGGGTGCTGTGTGAGCGCGCAGGCGAAGCTGCTGTCTGTGCTTTCCTCGCATGGCAGCAACTCAGGCCCTGCTGTATGGGTGTGTGGGTGAGTGTGATCTCTTGTTGCAGCACATGCTGCCTTGGCTTGGCAGTTCCATTCCTGTGCCTGGCCAAGCAAAGCGCTTGCTCTTCCAGAACCTGCCCCTTTCCATCTGAGGGGAGCAAAATGGTGCTGCCTTAGAGCTGGCTGATGCTTGAGGCCTTTTCAAAGGCTGCCTTGTGGTGGTGGTGGGGAGGAGATGGGAGATCTTGATACTGCTTTTAGAAAGTCCTTAGGGAAAGGAGCACAGATCCCTGCTCCAAGGGTGCTGTGGGTGGGTGCGTGCCCACCCGCCCTGTCATGGTTTGCGGGTCAGGACACAGGTAGTGCAGGGTCACTGGATTAGGTGCTGCTCTCCTCCACACTGATCCTCCAGCTGGTATCACAGCAGTTCCCAAAGGGAGAAGCTGGCTGTCCCACCTGTGAGGGATGGAGAGGGTCCTTATGTGAGGTGCTTCCTTGTGCAGGGACTTGCTCTCAGTCCACACTGGTTCTGCAGAAAACAGGGATCTCCTGGTTAAACAGAAGCTGAGCTGACATCCCAAGCTGGTCTTTGGACAGTGTCCTTAGTAACTTGCTGTAGCTTTGGATCAGCCCTGAAGCAATCAGGCAGTTGGATTAGATGATCAGTGTAGGTCCCTTCCAGCTGGAAATGGTCTATCTCCCTAAGCACAGGGGTACTGGCCTGTCTTCTCAGGGTGTCCAGGCAGACACCTCTGTTCAGACAGCTCACACTATGGGTTTGCAGCTTCCTGACAGCTCTGCTGTTCCTGCTGTCCTGGGGGATTGCTTTGCTTAGGCAGGGACCCTGTGGGCTCACGGTGCCACTCCTGCAGCCCAGTGCTGTGTGCTGCATCCCGGCAGGGGTCACTGCTGCAGACCCCTTACCTGCATCAAACCTGTCTTGTCCCCCAGGCTCCCTGCCCGTCGTGTTGGTAATGAGGCAGTCAGAACTGCTGCCTGATCCTGGGAGGTGTTAATTAAGGAGAGTGGCTTAATTAAAGGGGCTGCACAAGGGGCTGCTTCTGGGGAGGCTGGCCTGTCTCATTAATCCTTAATTTGCTTTGTGCTGCTGGATGAAGAAGTGACTTATTTAAAACCTTTCCCCATCCTGTGCTCCTATGTGGTCACAAGTCGTGGAGGGCAGGGTTCAGGCTGTTTGCCTGTCAGCGGAGGGTTGCACAGGGGTGTGCAAATATGCTCCTTACCCAGCTCCTTTGTTTCCTTTCAGAGTCCTCCCTCTCCTGGAGAAGAAACAAAGCCAGCCCTTGTGCGGGCCCCGGCTTGGCTGCGGCGCCTCTGTGGTCAGCTGCTCTCTGAGAGGCTGATGAGACCCAATGGGGTTCAGGCTGTGGTTCGGGGCATCATGGAGGGAACAGGCGGTGAGTAGGGTGCTCTGACGCTGCTCTTGGCTTCCAGGGTCGCAAATTAAAAGAGGCTGTGATGATGTGTCTGAGATGTTTGATCCCACAAGAGGCCCAAGACAAACAATGCCATCAGAGCACCAAAATGGGAAACAGCTTTTGTCAGGCCGGGCTGACTCTGTCACATACACGCAGATTCTACCTCTGGCTATGCTGAACTCCCAAACGGTGGATGCCTTCCAACTGCAAATGCTTTTAGTTTGGGGTACACCATCATATTTGAGGTCCAGGTCAAAAGCCCCTGGACTCATTTAACCTGTTTATACCTCCATGGGATTACACCTTGTCTGTGCTCATTCTGAGGAGCTGTGCCAGTGATGGTTTGCCAGGAGCTGTGCGTGGTGCTTGGCTGTGAGCAGCTGCAGTGAAGACCTGTCCTGCTCTTGGGCTCAGCAGCCTTGCTCTCCTGCTCTCCATTTCCTGCCAGGGAGGGAAACTGTTGCTCTCTGAAAGCTGAATCCCACAGATTTTAGTGCCAGAGCCACCTCCAGCCAATACCAACTTGGTGACACCATCCAAGCACGACTTTCCTCTACTTTTTGGCGCGTGCACCTATTTGTAGAAGCTGTTTTCCATCTTCAGATGTCTTTGATAGTATTTTTTCCCTTTCTGTCATTAGGTTTAGGTGTCTCCTGAAAGATGCATGGTTAAAGAGAGTAGTAAAAGCCAGAAATGCCTTTTTTTTTTGGCCAGAAACATCTGGCTTCAGCCAAATCTGTCCATGCTGTTTGCTTTCGGTGGAGCTGATCTTGGCTCTGTGCTGCTGTAGCAGGTGGCGCTGGTGCTGAGGCAGCAGCTGTGGACTGGAGAAAATGCGACGCGGTTGCAAAGATCCTGGCTTCCTGCCCGCAGCAGTGCCGCTCCCTCCAGGAGTACTACAGGCTGGTTTGCCCCCAGGTAGGTCTGTCTCTTCCCTTCCCTTCCCCGCTGGCCCTGGCTGGGAATGCAGAGCCAGCTTCCAGCTTGGAGAGTGTTGATACTGTCACATCCACTTGAGTGTGGCCTGGCTCAAGCCAGGACAGCGTGGAGTTGTGTTTCTGCTGCTCTGGCAGTGGGATGTGTTTCCTCCCTGTGCCTGAATTTTCCATATTTGATTGAAATGCTGCATAATCTTTCCTGATGGCACGAGAGCTGTTCAGCACTGCGCTGCAACTTGCTCTCTGCTGTGGAGCTGTTGCTTCCAGCCTTTGGCTATGGGAATGGTGCAGGCTCGATTTGAGCCAGAAACTCAGCCCACATTAACATGCACAAGGGAAGGAGATCAGCTCATGGAATGTTACAGCATCCAAGAGGCTCCTCAGTGTGCTGTTGGCTACAAGAAGCTGTCCTGGCCCCCATTTGAGGGCTGCTGGTCTTTGTTCATTTATCGTGGACTTCCCTTCCAGGTTCTGGGCTTGCTGCACATCCAGGACAAGCTGACAGCATGCCAGTTCCAGCGTGTGGCCACCACGACGCTGCTCACCATGGCGAAAGAGCACCCTCAGCTGGCAGAGAAGTACCTGCTCCAGCCCCTGCTGGCACCGCTGCTGCGGTGCTCAGAGACAGCAGGTGCTGGCTGATCAGACAAGAGTCTGTTTTCTTTTCTCCGCGATCTTATGTCTTTCCATCAGAATTTTCTGGGGCCAGTTTCTGGACTGCTGAGTGTGCAAGTCCAGCCCTGCCAGTTGTGAATGTGTCTGTGTGGCTGGGTGCTCCACATGTACTAGCACTTGAGTCAAATTACTGCAGCGTAAGAGCTGAACAATGGGGCTTCTGCCATGGGCTCCTTGGGAAACTCTCCCAGTCCGACAGTCTTGTTTTGGGCTTCTGGATGGAAGCTGTCGGTTCCCCACGCTGACCAAGCAGCTCTCCAGAGAATAATCCATCGCGAAGTTGTGGTCTGCTTTAATTGGCTTGTAACCTTGAAGCGTTTACAACAGTGTACTGATACTTAGAGTAGCTAATGAGGGCTCATTGGTTTCAATGCTGCCTTGATAGAGGGAAGGCAAGAGAACTGTCGAAGTGCTTTCCGGTGCCGGGCACGGTGGGGTTGCTGTTCTGCTGGGGACTCTCCAGAGTGTGGAGGTGCTGATGTTTATGCCCTTTGTTTTCAGAGCTAGTAATGGAAGATCTGTCAGCAGGGACTGTGCTGGTGACAGAGGCAGAGCTTGGCAGCTGTGTGGAAGATGTGCTCAAGGTATGCTCTGATTAAGGCCTGAGGGTAGGTGAGAAAACTGCTCTGAGAGCTGCTTTGAGACTTTCTGAGCAGTTCAGTGGGTGTGACCATGACAAAACCTGTAGTGGTGATGCTGAGGTGAGGCCAAGAACTGCACAGAGTAATCTCCTATGCAGTCCTGGACTGCTGGGACTACGGCTTTTTGTTGGATACCGGGGTGCTGCCTGAATCCCTTCAAACATTCTCACCCCAAAATGTTCAGAGATGGGAGTGAGCTCTTGCTGGTTTTTTTCTCAATGTCTTTCGTTTGTATCAAAGTAAGACAAGTCTGAGCAGTGGGCTGGGAGCCAGGAGTCTCCATGGTGCTTTCGTATCCTTTTTCTCCATGAGCTGCAGCAAGACTTCTTGAGCATTGCTAAGTTATGCAGCTTCTGCAGGACTGCAACACAGCAGGAGGCCCTAGTCAGGAGTTCCATGGGCCTGGCACACATTGCCTCGGGCTGTCAGTCCTGGTCTGACGTGGTGCTGCTGCTCACCTACCAGCATCTGAGTTGTGCAGCTGGTCAGGGAAGGACAGACTGCAGGGAATCTGCAAGTGCTGAGTCTTTAGAGGATGCCTGAACTCTCCTCCCACGCTATTGCTGATCCACTTCTCTTTAGTGGCTCTGCCTCTGTTTCCTTCCTGTAGAGCAAGGATAATATGGCTCATGCTGAGCCCCGTGTTACCTCTGTGGGAGGGAGGTATTCCCAGGAATTCTGGGAGCTGCTCTCCCTGCTTCTGAGGTCTGCAGAGGGCAGCCTGAGCCAGTGCTGGAGCTGAAGCCTCTTTACAGCTCCTGCAGCAGTAATTCCTCACAGAGGAATGGATGGCAGCCAGTTCTTGTGCTGGGCCAAAATGCTTCTGAATGAGTGACCTGGGAAAGAGGGCACTTGAGGTATCAGCAAGTGGCTGGCTGTGCTGCTTGGTCCTGCAGAGAGGGCAGCTTGGCAGGGCGCCGGCTTGGCTCGGTGGTTGTGCAGCCAGCTGGCAGTGAGGCATTCGCAGTGGGTGTCATGAAATGAGCAGACTCGGTGTGTCTCTGAGGCTGCTGAGCTGTTGCTGTGGTGTAAAGAGAATGAAGGTGAGCTTGGAGGCATTGCAGGGCCATGGGGAGAGGTGGGAGAGCTGGCACAGTTACCCTGATGTCTGCTGTTAGGAAGAGGAGAATGTGTGGGTAAGGGGCAAGGAGGGTGGGCAGCAGCCCAGCCACGAGAGATGTTGTGAGTGGCTGTGTCCCCAGGTCAGGTGTCCCAGAAAGGGGAGCACAGTACTGTTAGTTCCCATGGGGTGCCCCCCGTGGTTCCTCTTCCCGTGCTGTCTCTCAGGGAGCTAAAAACATGAGTGTGTGTAGTCCCACTAGACAAGGAAGGTAAATTGATAATGATACATAAGGAAAAATGTGTATCCTGTATTGCAGGGACCATTCTGAGCTGAACCCAGTGACACATGCGTTTCCATGTTCATGAAATCCATTTTAAAACTGGGTGGGTAATCCTTCTGCAGCTGCTGGTGTCCAGTCACGTCCTCTGGAGCTGCCTGTGGTGCAAGACAGTACCTGGAGGCAGCAATGGGGCCTTGGAGCTGATCTGTGTGCCCAGCTTCCAAAGCCGAAGGGTTTGTTTGAGCTCAGCAGTTCTCCCAGCCTGGATCAGGTGCTGGGGATGGGGAGGGTTAAGGAAAATGGAAGGTAACTTGGATCTCATCAGAAAAGCACCCCGGCTTTGCCAGTAACAAATCACTTTCTGTGTTAACAGGATGTGTCCTGTGGGCAGGATGGTGCAGGCTTAGCACCTTCCCTGGAGCAAATTAATGCAAGAGGTCCCTTGGAGTTACAAACAGGCTATTCAGCAGTGTAGGTCTTAGATCTGGTGTTTGGAGAAGGGGTAGGGTCCATGTTGTGATCCTTATTAAGGAGCAGAGGTTTCTGTGGAGCAGGCCTCTCTTCTGAAACCTTTTCCTCATAGCTCCTTTTTCTGCCATTCCCACCAGCGCCACACTGCAGGCTTTGCTGCCTGCTCTGACAGCAGCCCAGCTCTCTGCTGCGCATTCCAACCCAAAAGGACATCTCCAGCCCAGGAATTCAATTTTAAGAAGCTGGTGACTTGCTTACTGGCATGCCCCTGGGCAGGC
Source organism: Psilopsiagon aymara (assembly GCA_024733675.1). Classification (NCBI taxonomy): domain Eukaryota; kingdom Metazoa; phylum Chordata; class Aves; order Psittaciformes; family Psittacidae; genus Psilopsiagon; species Psilopsiagon aymara. Next base: position 14,968 of record JANRGW010049683.1, on the reverse strand, counting down.
TAAGCTCTTAAATGCTGTGATTGTTGTAGTATTTTGTGTAGTAATGATTTGTTGTAACTAGCTGGCAGGCAGAGACCAGTCTGGAGGGCTGCTCTGTGGCTCCCTTCACAATGAGTGTTGGGGGAGTTTGGGGCGGATCCCTCCTTAATGGCATAGTGCTGGAGGCCTGACAGCAGCCAGATTAGTGACAGAGGCTTCAGCCTGTGGATTTGTGGGGGTTTCTTGCTTGGCAAGTGTCATTTGATGCTGAGTGAGAAACCATCCTTGGGGCTTCATCAGGGAGGCTTTGTGTACAAAAGGTTCTGGTTAGGAAGAATGGCTCCACAGGGATTAGCACAGGAAAAAAGGTCTGTTTGCATCAGTACAGCAGGGCAGAATGTTATCAGGACAATCTCCCTCCTAGCCCTCCTACCTGGGTTGTCACACTGCCTTGAGCAGGGAAAAGCTCTTTGGTTTGTCTCCTGGGCACCTCCAGCCTTGGAACAGGGATTATTCTCCAGCTGCAGAGGCTGGAGATGTGGGAAGCACTGTGGTGTGAAGGAAGAGCAGCTTCTAAACAGGTGGTTCGTCAGCTCACACAGCTGGAAATCTCTTAGAGATGTGGTAAAAGTACTTTATTTCCCTACACCACCCTTGTTTTAAAGCTAAAAGCTACAGAAGGAGGTGGAGCCTGATAAAATGAGAAGCTGAGCACATCAACCCTCTGTCCAGCTGGGTCAGGGTTGGTGTTTAACCATCTTCTAGACCGAGTTTTCCCAGCATTATGGCTTTCAGTGAAATCGTCCTACCTGGCTTCTGGTTTCAGACAATTCCTTTAAAAGGATTCAAAAGAAAACACAGTGTCATACGACTCTTGTGAGTGTTTTTGCTCTGCTCTGTGGGCAGCGAGGTAAGACTTGTGTGCAGTGAGCTGGTAGCAGTGGCTTGCCTGGAAAAGGTGTGCTGGTTTCGTGGAGGAAGGCATTGACCATGTTTCGGGAGGGTGCTGCTTGAGATGGAGGAGAGGCACATAGCCCTACTAACTTCTTTAGAGCCACTGCAGCTCACTTGCTCTGCTCAGCACACATCAGCCCAGCTGCCCTGCTAGAGACTGATGTCTGTATTTGAGATTTGGCTCTAAGTACAGTATTTCCGTAAAGATTTGCTAATTCAGAGGTGCCTGTTCCATCTCTCTTAACACAAGATGTTACCCCTAAGCAGCAGACTTCCTGAACAGCTGGCTTCAGTGTTCCTGTAGCTTGGAGCCCTTCTGTGGTTAAGCAAATGCTAGGAGAAAGATGGTGCTGAAGGCTGCTTTTGAAACAGAATATGGCATAATCAGGGAAAACAGGCTCCAGACAGAAAGGAACAGAGCCTGAAAACCCTCTGCCCTCCTCCCTGGCAGCAGCTATTCTGTGCACAGACGTTCTTTGTCCTTCCCTTTGCCTTCCTTCTGCTCTACGCAGGTGTTTGACTCTCCTCCCTATGCCCTTCTCTCCGTAGGTGTATGTGGTTGGAAATGACAGCTCGAGCCTGCTGCTGGGATCCTTACAGTCAGTCCTGGGAGTGGTTTTTTCCCTCTATTCCTTCGCCAAGCAGAATGTGTCATACTTACGGTAAGGAAGGATTGCACACAGCTCCTTCTTGGGGTTTCGTCTTCTTCGTTCTACCCACCTCCAAGGGACGTGCTCTATACGAGCACATTCAGTAACTGAGACCAGTTCTTTCATCCTGAAGAGTTCTCATTCAAAGTAGGCCGTAACCGCAGGCAGAGGCATGGTGCACAACCTTACTGTAGACCTGTGCCCAAGGAAGCAGCCCTCACATTAGGTTTTGCCTTCCCTGAAGCCCAGGTGTTTGGTGTAGAAGCAGATATGCCCTATGGGAGCCTTGGGAGCACAAGTTAACCTCTTAGTGCCTGCTTCAGAGCAGAGATTGTGATTGTATGTGGATGGAGATGGTGACACCTGGCTGAGTGTTGGAGAGATCTGTGTACTGGGGATCTAGAAACAGGATAAAACAGCTTGAGCACTGGCTCTTGGAAATACAAGACTGCTCTTCTCCTGTCTGGGATCACTCTCCTCTGATGCATAGCTGTCACTCACACTGTGCCCAACTCCCCCATGACTGATATATGGATGGTAAGCACCACTTGTGTCGGTCATGGTGGTAGAGACAGTGGTGACCTGTTGCTGGCTGTCCTCTATCCTTTCCGCTCCCAGGCTTTCCATGGGCTGCCCGAGTTTGGACCAGGCTAGTAAAATTACTCCTGGTGGGTTTACTCTGCTTTGGTGATATCTGCATGCGGGTGCTGGAGGCTTTCCCTAAAAGGTTTGTGTAGACACAGCCTCTACTATTATTAAAGACATCGTTAATCACTTCAAAGAGTAGTGACTGCTGTGGCAAGTCCGGAGAACAAGCCAAGTTAACACTGCTGCTGGGTGAACAGAGTCACTCCTCGCTTTTCTGTTTGCAAAGGAATTTGGCAGGGGTAACTAAAACCACAGCTGCCTGGAAGCATTCAGGTTTCCAGACCCCTGGCACAGTGCAACACTGCTGCTCCACCTCATTAACCTGCATATTTCCTTGGCAAGGGTTCCCACGCCACCTTTCAGTGCTCCCTGTCTCCTTCCTCCTCTTCCTTGGCACAGCTGACAGCTCTGTGCTTTGTCATGTTGGCTTGAAGCACCAGGCACATTGTGCTGAGGCTCCGTGGAAGTGGCTGTCCTTGTACAGACACGCTGTTCAAACAGAGTGCTCCCTTCCTCACAGGGCTCAAGTCTTGAAGGACCTAAATCCTTCCATCTGGGAGTGCCAGAAGGACCGGAGGTCCTGCTGATCCCCTTATATACTTACACAAATGCTTTCAGCTGACAGAACTGACAGCCAGAGCATCCCAAGGGGTGCCCATAGTTGATGCAGAGAACTCTTGTCTTTCCCTCCCAGAGATGCATGGTCCCATTGCAGTGCTGGGGTGCAGTGGGCAGAGGAAGGTCACCACTGCTTGCTCTCTCCTTGCCAGCTCCCCATGCCAGGAGATCCTGCTGTGGTTCCTGGAGAAGTCAGAGCGGGAGGTGTCACTGGCAGTGCTGAATGGTTTTGCAGGGCTGAACAGCATCGTGCCCACCCTCCACCCAAGGTGCCGGTTCTGCGCAGGCAGCGAGGGTGGTGCCACCATCGCAGTAGAGGAGACCATCAGGTGAGTGCTGTTGGGGCAGTGCCCAGGCATCATTTAGTATGTAGGGCTTTTCATGGTGCCTTTTTGTGCCTGGTAGAGAGCCCAGGTGAGTGTGGGGCTGGCAGAGCTGGCCCACCACAGTCTTGGCCCCCCCAGCCACACAGATAGCTGCTGCCTGCTCCAAGCTTGGGCAAGTGATGTTTCTTGTCTCTGGGTTCCCTGTATACATCACAGAGCTCTGACTTTCAGCCCTTAGAAGCAGTGTGCTCTGTTAGTGTGTGCTCTCACTGTGCTTGTCCTGAGTCCCATGTCCTGCCTGCCGGGTGTCTGGGAATGGCACTGCTTCTTCAGTCCCAGTACTCCCCAAATTCAACTTCTACCCTCCAGCTTAAGCCTGTCTCATGGCAGGTCATAGCTGTGTGTATGAGTGAGCTCCCTCAGACACAGGTGGCACCACAGCAGCAAGAACTCTGGTTATGCCAGCGCCTGAACTCCCCTCCTGCTCTTGCAGATGGTCTGTATGAGAAGAGACAGAGCGTGGCCATGTGGGAAACAAACTGCAGCGATTAGACTCCAACCAGGCAAACTGGGCCTGTTCAGCAGCGTGGCATTTGGTGTCAAGAGGGGTAGCTGTTATTTGGCAGGTACAAGGCTGAGGCAATGTGATTGAGCAGTCAGAGCGCATGGCTCCCGCCCGAGAGCGTCCGTAACAAAACCCTGTACAAATACACGGTTTGGCTTCATTTCAGTGTGTTCCTGACCTGAATTAAAAGGAGGTCTGCACTTGTTAAACTGGATATACTTTAAAATTACTTCTTAACAGCCATGGCTGTGCCCATGTCTGTCCTCTTTCATGGTTATGACCGCTGCGTGAATTAACCAGCGCTAATCCCGTTCTTTATAGGGTGGCTGGGTTAAATGTGTGTTGTGCTCATGGTTTCTGCAATGTTACTCCTTTAATGAATGCCAGTTAATTAATGAACCAAGTGTGTGATCACATAGACCAAATGAGCTGAGCAGTAGTTTGGCTCAGGTGCCTCCAGGCTTCTGCTTTCTGGTAGTGGTGTGAAGGGAGATTTCCAGGAGTGCAGAAGCAGGATTTCACCTTGCCGTGGAGTACTTTAGCACCAGCCCTGGAGAAGGTCTGGGTACATTCATGTAGGTAACACAGGGACTTGTTTCAGTGATGAAGATGAGGCCCTATACCAGAAGATTTCCTTGGAGCAGTGCCACGTGGAGAACTTGATGGAGCTCTTGTCTCACTGCCAGAAGAGTGGTCTAGCCGGAGACTTCTTCATCCGCTGCCTGCAGGTAAGGGCAGGCAAGTCACTGGGTTGGGGCACATCTGTAAGAACAGCTTCCCCAGACCGAGTGGTCTGTATGGCAGATGAGAAAGGAGACCAGTGATCCCCTTACATGGTTTGGGAGCTCGGAAGCAGGCTACTGCACATGTTGGGGCACTCCTGCTGTGTGCTAGGCAGAATAGCATAGGTGGGGGAGGCAGCCCTGGTGTCCCTGAAAGGGTTAACCGTTGTTAACCTCCCAGTCTCTTTTGACAACCAGTGCATGTCTGAAGTTTAATGGTGTGTTTGAGGCCATGAATGATCCCTGTTGGTTCCTTGGCTTTAGCAGAGGGGCCCAGGCATCTGCTCCCTTTGATCCTGTTCAGAGTCCCTGCAGTTCCCTCCTGGCTGTGCCTGAACTGTATTTTCTGTGCCCTTGCTGGCAGATGGAGCCCTAGCCCACAGTCACACAGGCTGTACAGGATCATAGGTGTAGGGATGCTGCTGTGATGCAGGTGGGACACACAGGAGCTGTGGGCAGCTCTCAGATGCCTTGATTGTACCCAGTGGAAAGTCCTAGCTGCATGAGGAGTCAACATGAGCTCTGCAAAGGGGAAGGGGACTCTTGAGTGCCTTTGTGAGCAGCCACTGCCAAAATCAAGGTTGCCAGCAGAGACCCAGCCAGCCTCACAGCGCAGAGGATGGTTTGCCCTCGGACAAGTGCTGAGTGGTGCTCATTGTGGTGTCCATGGAGGTTTGTGAGGGTTTGGACTCGTAATATGTGTGCATCTGGAAGGGGACAAGGCTGGAAGAGGGGAGGTAACCAGGAACCCTTTGCAGCAGCATGGAGGTTTGGATAATGTGTCTTCTGTGCCCAGAACTACTGGCATGGTGACCACAGTGTTCCTGGTATGGATTTGCCTGTGTCTAACCACTGCACATCCATGTCCTCTCCTTTCTTCCCCACAGGCACTGACTCATGTGGCTGCGGAGGATGAGGTGGCTTCAAACTTGGCTGCAGCGCCTGGAGGGAGTCTCTTGGAGCTGGAGCAGTACCATGCTGGGCAGAGGAGGAAGCTGCTGGTCCTGCAGCTTGTGGCCACGCTGTGCGAGAGCATCTCGGACACTGTGTTCACAGATGTTGCTCAGGTTGGTCATGGCAAACCCCTGGGAGATCAGCTGGAGCATGTGGCAGACCGAGCTCTGGACTGCTGGGCTCTAGGGAGACAGTGCCTAAGAAACAGCTGCAGAAAAGTAGAGCATCTCCAAGAAAAGCAGTGTATTGATTCAGTTGTGTCTCAAAAAGACACTGTCCTGTGCAGTGCCAGCAGGAAGGGCAGAGTCAGCTGCAGAGACAGGACAGAGAAGCGCGGCAGGTACTTTCATGTTTGTGTCCATGGTTGTGTATTAAAAGCCAAGAGAGCAGCCTGTGTGTTAACTGGAACTGACTTACCACCTTCTCTCCTTTGAGCAAAATTTGTTCCCAAGTTTAACAAAGCTTAAAAACGTCTGTACCCAACAGACTTTAAGCAAGTGCTGCCTGCCTGTCCATGGTCTCAGTCCTGTTTTTAATGACACTGCTGCCACATCCTGCCACAAAATGTATTAAATATTGTGGTTCCCAAGGCCAGCTGGGGCTCCTTGAGCCTGGTACCGAAAAGGATTGTGAATGCACAGTATTCCCCAGCTGGTCAGTGCATTTTAACTTCCTCATCGTGGTGCTTTGGAGTAGTTTTGGGTTTGGGTGGTTTTTGGTTGGTTTTATGTTTCTCCTCAGTGACCTGGTTATGCCAGTTAACTGTGACTGGACTGAGCAGAGGCGGTCACTGCTAACACAGGTGTCCTCACTTTTTCCTTTGGGACAAAGGAGTCTTTGTGTGTGCTCTGCAGTGACAGAGGGGACCCAGCCAGTGTCATTGCAGTGCCAGGGGGTGTGGCAGCCAGCGGTGCTTTGTCCCTACCTGCCTCTCCATCACAGGCACCAGCGCGGACCCGCTCCACTGCCTGGGTCACAAAGTCAGGATGGGAAATGGGGAAGGATTTGCCAGGTCCTGGGCTGGGTGTGAGTCCAGTATAAGAGGAAACAACTGCCGAAAACCAAACCCAGACAAAAAGGCCATTACACTTCCCCTGAGGTTGTGTTTCAGGGAGGGTCAGGCAGTTGCAGAACTGATTTTGAGCAGGTTCTGCAGCGCAGGGTTTCTTTGGGGTTTTTGTCTTCCTGCGGGCACTTTGGTGCATGGCTTTATGCTTAATGGAGTTGGAGCAAGCGTGATTTGTGTTCCCAGAGCCAGAGCCCAGGAACGGCAGCAGCTGTGGATACCTCAGCAGCACAGTTTATTTTATTTACATCCCCCCAGCTTTCGTTGGATTGACTTGATTTCCTTGGTTCTCCAAGGGTGCTCTCCTCCTGCGTGAGACTTAAATGTGCCACAGTGTTTTATTTTACAAGCTTTTTTCCTCCTTCCAGATTAAGAGGGGGTATATTTCCCTCTGAATTTCTTTTCACCTTTTGTTTTTCTCAGTAGCTGTCTACTGAGAGATTATTTAGCCATGATGCTCCTGCTTTTTTTATATTAAATACAATTTCAACCCCTACAGCTTATGCGTTGCTGCTATGTGAGAGCAGATGTTCTGACATTTACTTCTTGCTGTTTGATGACATGTCTTTTCCTGGACTAATCAGGCCAGAAGGTACCTAAGCCTTTTCCACAGCTGCTCCCAGCCTGCTTCCCTCCTCGCTGCAGCAGGGGTGTGCTTAATGAAGCTGGCAGTGATTGATCAGCTCTTCTGATGAGGAAACAATTTGCCTTCACCCAGTGCCCATGTCCTGGAGGCTGGAAATGGGTTTGGTGCAATAGTACCTTGTTGCTCTCATACTTGGGAGAAAAGTAGTTCCTCCTCTTTTGCAATATGCCTGTTCCATTGGAATGACCCTGGTCCAGCCCCTTCCCAGCACAGCTGGCAAAGGCATGGAGAAAATAAACTCACTGATTTCAAGTTCCATTAGAAAGGCAGGAAGCCTGTGGGATCAGGGGTGTTGGTGTTTAGTGTTGAGAAGGCCAGTGGCAGCCAGGCAGGATCGTTACAGGCTTGGGGAGAAAAACAGTGTGGGGAAAAAGACCACAGAATACATAACACACGTGGTAGATGGCCCAGATCAAGAGTGTCTGTATGGGGGTAGTTGGTGGCTGAGGGGGGCCATAGCCAACGTGCATGAGCCGGAGCTCTGTGGAGCTGTGCTAGGCAAGGGCAGGTGCTGGCAGCAGCCGCTGGGGCAGGGAAGGGGACGCTTTCTGCATCTACTTGAGTTTTCCAAGCCTAAGCCTTTCTCTAGCACAATTTCATATAAACCCTTTGCGTTTCCCTGTTGTTATCACCATCATGACCTTCCCTCTCAGCCCCATCCCAGTTGGCTTCCCAGCTCCCATCTCATGGCCATAGGGCAGGGACCGGAGGCAGAGAAGGGGCTGTTTTCTCTCTTCCCGCTCCTGCAGCCCTCACAGGGGCTTCTGCTGCCGAGAGTAGGCACCATGGTTTAGCCATCACCTTGTTGCAAGCTGTGGTGGGTGGGCAGTAGCCCAGACCATGCTGGAGCCCATTGGCTGCAGGCATTGACGGACTGAGCTGCTTGGCTCAGGCCTTCTCCCAAAATCCTCCTTTAGACCAGGCGGAGGGCTGGGGACTGTGCCCCCACAAAATTAGCCCAACTGCTACTGCCACAGGGATAGAGAGTGGTTCAAGCGATCCAGTCCCGTCAAGGAGTCCAGCTCCCTTGTGCATCCACACTTGGACTGCACCAACGTCCCAGCTGCCCCCCAGCTCACTGTGGCTCCCCAGTGCTGCTGATACCACTCCCTGGACAGGGGGATGGAAAGGGAGTTGGGAAGGTGCTGTTCAGGGATGGGGCTGAGAGGGAAGTTCAGGGTGGTGTTACCACCACAGAAACACAAAGGGTTTGTGTGATACCATGCTAAAGAAAGGCTTGGGCTGGGAAAACTGAAATAAATGCAGAGACAGTGAGAGCCAAAGAGCTGAGGGCTGCAGGGGGGCACCCCAAGTTGCAGGAGCAGCAGCACCACAGGGGTCCCTGTTCCTAACCACTGTTATCTGCCTCTCTTGCTGGCAGGTGCAGGAGTTCGTGGCAGCCACACTGCAGCGGGCCTGTGCCAGCCCAGCACAGGGCCCTGGTGCGGCTGTGGAGGCGCAGACCCTCGCCATGGCCATGGGGCTGGTGGCTGCCATGCTCGGTGGAGCCGTGCAGGTGACGGGTGATGCTGGGTGCTGGGTGGCCTTGGGGTGTGGGGAGGGGACACCAGGCACCATCCCACTGTGCCCAGCCATGGAGTGTTGCAGCCTGGGTGCTCACTTGGTTGCAGTCTCTGATCAGTCCTAGCATGTATATATGTGTATATATGTGTAATTTTTCCTCGTGGCACTGGCTGAGAGTTTGGACTTGTCAAGGCAGCCCTAAAAGCCTGGGTAACTAATTTATAATCCAAAACGTGCTTCCAGGAAGGCTCTGACAGAGCAGTGCAATATGTACAGCATCTTTAAATACCAGCACCGCATCCTCTGCATCCCTCATTCACAAGCTCTGTCTCCAGAGCACAGTGAACTTCTCAGTGTTGGCTGTACCAATATTTATGATGTATGAATATCACAGAATCAACTAGGTTGTAAAGACCTTTAAGATCATCAAGTCGAACAGTTACCCCAAGACTGCCAAGTCCACCACTAAGCAGTGTCACTAAAGGCTTCTCTGAGGACATCCTTTCCAAAGCTGGTACATCACCCCGTTGCCCCCAAGACACAGTGACTGAGCTGGGATAAGGGAGCAAGCACGTGTTCATTAACACGCTGTAATCACTCTGGCTTCCACTTGCATCACTGAGCTGTAGGGGTTGCTTCATCCTGGGACATGCCCAAAGGAAAATGCAGCTGTTAATGGAAAATGGTTATTTTTTGTGTCTTATTGCTAAATTTTTGACACTGGGAAATATACCATTATTTAGCTGGAGAAAAACTTAAAACCAGAGTCTTGCAGCTCTTATGGGCCCCCTCCCAGGCAAGTTCCTTCTCTGCTCCAGAGTTAATGGGAGCAACTTGACTTCACAAATTGAATGCAAAACAGCTGAAAAGCTGTTGGGATTTCAGTGGCCAAGGGCTTTCTTGTAGAATCATCCAGAAGCTTCCCAAAATCTCTACTAAAGCATCACTTTTCAAGTCTTACAGCCCAGATTTTGCTTTAGCAGTTAAATCCAAGTTAGGGCAGGAATTTCTCTCCCTTGGGTGTTGCAGTCTCAGGACAGGTTGCAGCTTCTTTGCCTGGAGCTTCCTTCCAAGCAGAACCAAAGGCAGGAACGGTGGCAGAGATATCCCCAGCTCAGCCCCTATGCTAAGCACCTGGGTCTTGCATGGGCACTGCTTTCGTTTGGGCTCCTGCCCTTCCTGCCTTCTCCTACAGCACCTTGGGACAGGTCCGTGTGCATTGCTCCCAGGAGCTCCCCAGGGACCAAACCTCCATTGCCATTGCAGTGATGCCAGTGCTGCTTCTCTCCCCCCACAGCTACAATCCAGCGACTTCGCCGTGCTGAAGCGGCTGGTGCCACTGCTGGAGGAGCTCTCCCGCACCTACCCTGAGCCCGTCACCCAGGAGCTAGCCTCAGACCTGCGCATCGCCATCTGCACCCACGGGGCCTTTTCGCCTGGGACACTGGGTGCTGCTGCTGATGGCGTGCTGGGGAAGAAGCCAGGGACTGGAGTGCAGAGGCCTGCTGGCATTCCCAGTGGAGCACCAAGCCTGGGGGGTAGTCGGGCACCATCATGGCACAGCCACAGCAACTCCTCAGCTGCTAGGGAGAGGAGTGAAGAGCAGACGTTGAGCCATGAGCCCAGCACCCGTGGTCCTGCTCTTGCACCACGTACTGACAGCCCGGCTGGGCTCCAGGAGCTCCTGGTGTCAGCCTACGACCCACAGCCCCCAGGCCGGGCAGCCGCGCTGCGCTGCCTCACCAGCCTCATCACACAGCGCGATCCGGAGGCCCTGAGGCTTCAGGAGAAACTCCTGCAGGTATCAGGATCTCACTGTGGTCCCCATCCTGTGCAGAGATGGGGCTGGGGATGGTCCCTATTAGCTGAGCCCTTTGACTGTGCCATCACTGGTGACTGAAGGCATCAGGCAGGAGGGACCAGGGCTGTGGGGCTGCTGCCATGGTGCTCTTCTCTCCTTGCAGGTGTTCCTGGAGAACGTGCAGCACGAGGATGCCTTTGTCTACCTCTCAGCCATTCAAGGTGAGTGGTGAGCGGCCAGGGCAAGTGTCAGTGCTTTGTGGGAAAAGGTTTTGTGCTGGGGGGTTTTGGGCAAGGAGAGCAAAGCGCAGGGCTGCTGCTCCCAGGCTGGGGGCTCCACGTCTCTTGTCCTCCTGGACTGTGTCTTTGTGGTGTTTGGTCAAGCCTGGAGCCCCATGCAGGTTTTGTACCATGTTCACAAAGCCACTGGGCTTCGTCTCCCAGTTGTGCTTACTCAGTGGGTAATTAGTTCATTTACGTTTTGACTGAACTGCTGGATCTGCCCAGACCACAGGTGCCTCCCTGATGGAGCCAGAGCCTGAGGTGAGGGCATGCTGAGCAGGCTCACCCTCAGGGCATCCCCTGGCTAGAGAGCACCCAGGAGCTCATCCCCATTCCTGTGCCAGGTCCATACCACTGGCCTGGGGCTGCAGTTTCAGTGCAGTGTGAGCACCCTAGCCCTGCACCCAGCTGACTTTCTGGCTTGCAGGTCAGTTCTGCTGAGGCTGGCAGAGGAGCCAGGGCTGTGGGGACCCAGTGGTGCTCCCTCAGGACTTTGCCACATCCATCCACATGGAAAAGGCAGTAACAACCCAGTGCTGCAACTGCTAATGCTGCTTCTCAGGAAACTGTTGGGTCCATGCTTGCCCTGGGATGCACAGCACAGCCACATGGCATTGGTGCCATTGGGATTCACAGGCAGGTGCCTCCATATCCAGGATAATGCAGGCAACCTGTGAGATAGTGGGTCATGATGCACAAGGTTACACAGAAGGGAGGTGATATTCCCATGCCCAAAGCCATACCAGTGGTGCCAGGAGCCCCAGCTGCCTTGGGTAGGGAACCTTTAGCAGCAGCTGGAAAAGGAGCTTATCACTGTGCTTCCTTCTGCCTGTACGGTCTTGAGTGGGATGGGTTTGTCCTTGCCCTGCAGGTGAAACACAAACTCAACCGTCCCTCGGTGATTAATTCACCCTCTTCAGCTGCCTCCGTGTTTCACTGCAGCTGTGATTAACCCTGACGCGGTTCCTTGTGGCAGTGACTCAGGCAGCCCCTGCTGCATTGGCACCACAGCGTGCCACGCGTGGTGCTGGACACTGACAGTGGGGTCCCTGCTGCCCTGCTCCAGCTTCCTGGCCCAGGGGCAGGGCTTGCCCACCACCATGCTGTGCTGGGACTAGTGCTGGTTGTCATGCAGCCAGGCTCTGGCAAGGTAAAGCCAGAGGAGAGGTCGCTGCCCCGCTGGATGTGCCTGGGCTTGCAGAGGGTAACCAACTCTGGGCACCCTCTGATAACCGGGGAATGGGGTTGGAGGTGAAGGCGGATGCTCCTGGAGGGCAGGGGAATGGGGCTCACTGTGACTCACTGCTTGGCACTGCTGCGGCTCCGTTTGCCCTTTCCCTGGAGAGCAGCTGCCTTTCCCCATCAGGGAGGCGCCTGCTGCCTGCGCTTGCCCCCAGCCTGCATCTCTAAAGGGGTGGTAAATCCAGCACAGCCCTGCAACATAGCGTGACATGTGTCCCATGTCTGGGATCTGACCTCTCTTCATCCTTGGGGAGATGTGGCAGGCATGGGGTGCACTCAGGCTCCAGCTCCCAGCTGAAGCCAGGCAAACCCAGGGGCTTCATAGAGTTCTGATGGGCACAAGGGCACACCAGCAACATGTGCTTGATGGCCAGGAGCAGGGAGCATGGACCAGACACTACCTGCGCATCACCTGCAGTACCCAGCTGTACTGTTGCTGGGCTAGTCCAGGGCAAACCCTGCAGCTGGCAAGCCGAGTCAATGCTGGGTTGATGAACATTAACCAGCAGCAATTAGTGGGCACTTGATGCCAACTTCCAAATTACTTATTTTTCAGCTTGGCACCCAACCAGACCCAGCACTGGGCTGCCCCAGTGCTGTGGTTTTGTGTGAGGCTGGGGCAGTGCAGGGGTCCTGCAGGTGATACCTCCACCCAGGGCATGGGGTGGCACAGCTAACAGTGGTTTATCTGCCAGGGGTGATGGCATTTATCAAACTCATGTCTGGCTCTGACCCACACTTTCCTCTCACTGCCCCCAGGTATTGCCCTGCTCTCCAGCGAGTACCCAGAGCGGATCCTGCCCGTCCTGCTCTCAGAGTACCGGTGCCCAGCACGTGGCACAGAGGACACCACAGCCACCATCACCAGGATGAAGCTGGGCGAGGTGCTGATGCGTGTCACCCAGGCACTGGGTGAGTCCATAGCCACGTGCATGAGCACGGCAGTGATGGAGGCCAACAGCAGCTGCAGCACTGCTCGGCCCTTCGCTGTGCTCTGCTGTGCTGCCAGCTCCAAGGGGTAAAGCACATGGGGGATTTTGGTTGGCCAAAGGAGAGAACCAACTCCTACAGCCTGGAATGAGCAGGATCAGAGTGGTGGATCCTATCTGCAGCCCACCGTCCCCTCAGTCGGCAGCACTGGGTTTGGATACTGCTGGGAAGCGCCCGGACACGCAGGGCTGAGGGGTAAAAGTTGGATGAGGCCTTTCCGGCAGTCACTGTTGGGACATGTCCTAAAACGCCTTGTCTTATTCCAAGCAGAGGCCAGCGCAGCGAGAGCAAGCACTGAGAGCTCTCTAAGGCCAGGAAAGGTGGCAGCCACTGTCATTGCTGCTGGACAGGCAGGCAAGGGTTCCCCATCAACAGTGAGTGCTTTGTTCCCTGGTTGGCCATGGCAGAGCCAACCTCCTCCTGCAGAGCCCAGGCTGCCCGAGTGCCTGGGACCTGTGCTGGCTGTCTGGCTTGTGGGGGCTCTCTGGGGCACAGCGGTGTCCCCTAGCCATGGTGGCATCCCTGAGCAGCGCCACTGCAGGCATCCCACCGGGTCCACTGCTTCTAGGGCCAGGTCATGCCACTCCCCTGCCCTGCTGTCAAGATGAGGACAGCATTGCAGCCAGTAGTCCCATCATCTCCCAGCGGAGCTCCGGCAAGCAGTGTGATAGGTAGCAAACCCTCTTGGTGCCTAAAGGCCCTTGGGCAATGTCCATCCATGCAGCCCTGGCTTTGCATGGCACTGCACAGTGCTGGGTTTCCCTTGGCAGGGCTGGCAGTGGGACGGTGGCACAGCCTCAGCTGAGGTTCTCCCCCCTCTCCTCAGTACCTCTGCCGCGGGCAGTAGCTCTGGCGCGTCCTGGCTCGCCTGTGTATTTATAGAGCAAATCGCACAAAGTTGTTTTTGTTGCAAAGCTTCGGGATTTAAGAGCGAGGGCTAATCCAGCGCTTCCAGAAGCGCTTTGCTCCATACAGCTTGGAGCTCCTGCAGCTGCTCTGGGACTGCTGTGCCTCCCTCCTGCGTCATCCCTCTCTCACTCTCTGCCTGACATCCCACTGGAGTGGCTTTTTCCCATCCAGGAGGGGACTTTACAGCAGGCTCCTATTGCCTGGCAAATCACTGAAGCACAGTCCTGTCTCCAGCAACATGGGGCTAAGTGCTACACAATTATTCATAGAGACCTTGCACCAACACAATTAGCTGTTGCTGCACACCCATTGAGTCTGCTCTGGGTGCACCGCAGGAGACCTTCTCCCTTTTCTGTCAAGGGAGCATGTGCCTGGCTTGCTGCAGGAAAGGAAGCACTTCATGCTCTTTCTGTGGCTGTCCAGCGGTGTGCTGTTGGCTTTGGAGCAGCTTGGATCGTCCAGTAGTGCTTAGACCGACTCCTGGGACACAAGGACTGAGCAGGCTGCATTCCCAAGCAAGCATGGTCATTCTTGGCATCACAGTGCTGCCCTGAGCTCTCCCACCCTGTGCCATACAAGAGCTGTCCCTGCTTCTCCGAGTGCGTGGTCCCTTAGTGAGAGAGAGGGCCATGTAGGAATAGTGAAACTACAATGGAATGGTCCTACAGAAGGACTTGGTTTGCCTGTTCCTGCCCAGCTCTTGACCATCCCATGGTTGCACACAGCCCAAGGTTGTTGGTGTGTCAGTGGTGCAGGGGCTGGCCAACCCTCGTCCCTTGCAGTAGAAGCCCTGAGCCCCATGTGCAGGGTGATGGGGTTCCTCCACTGCCCATGGGGCTTATTTCTATCCCTGCATCCTGGGGCATCCCACTGCCTCCATTGGCTGCAGGACAGATAGAATCACAGAATGGTTCAGGTTGGAAAGGACCTTAGAGCTCACCCAGTTCCAACCCTTACCATGGGCAGGGACCCCTTCCACTGGAGCAGTTGCTCCAAGCCCCTGTGTCCAACCTGGCCTTGAACACTGCAGGGA
>JANRGW010049682.1:0-13077 GCA_024733675.1 Psilopsiagon aymara | reverse complement strand
TCCAGGAGCAGAGGGAAGAAAAATGGGGAAGTGAGTGAACAAACTGCGTGGCTGATTTATGGCTTAAACCACGACACAATGCCAGTACTAAGAGGTTCAACAAGTCCCAATTCTGGGTCCACATTTGGCCCACAGCAGCCCACAGAACACTCCAGGCTTGGTGAAAAGTGGCTGGAAAACTGCTCAGGGAAAACGGACCCGGGGGTGCTGACTGATAGAGCTGAACATGAGCCAGCTTGTGTCCAGGCAGCCAAAATGGCCACCAGCATCCTGGCTTATATGGCCTGCTAGAGTGGCCAGCCAGACCAAGGAAGTGATCTTCCCCTTGTACTTGGCACTGGTGAGTCCGCACCTCAGTTCAGGACTCCTCCCTGCTGGACATTAAGGTGCTGGAGTGGGTCCAGAAAAGGGCAAGGAATCTGGTGATGGGTCAAAAGTATAAGTCTTATGAGGGAATCTGGGTTGTTTAGCCTAGAGAAAAGGAAACTAAAGGAAGACCTTCCCATTCTCTACAACTAGCTGATAGGAGGATTGAGTAAGAAGGGGGCTAGTCTCTTCTCCCAAGTAACAAATGGTAAGACAAGAGAAAATGACCTCAGTTTGCACCAGGGGAGGTTTAAACAGTAGATTAGGAAACAATTTTTCGCTGAAAGGGTTGCCAAACATTGGAACAGGCTGCCAGGGAAGTGGCTAAATCATCATCCCTGGAGGCATTTGTGTCTGGATGAAAAATTCCATGTCAAAGAAGTAATATTTTAATGCTTGAGGCTCTTTGTAATTTTTTTTGGAGCCTAATTCAGTGGCCAGCTTGTATGAGCTCAAAGACTATCCAAAAACATCACAGTTCTCTTTAGAAAGTCAACAAATCTTTTCTTCCTTATGTTAAGCTGGGTTCTATAAGAGCTTATATAATTTTGATGTGAATAACTGCAAAGTTCTATTAGCTGAAACTTCCAGGGTTGTGTGGCATGAGAGTTTATAGTGTCATTAGACTGCTTTTTGTTACCTTCTGCAGCTAAATTTAGCTGAAACATTTGAAGATATTTTTAAATTTTTTTTGTATGTGTAGTAATAAAGTCATTGCTCTTATCATGGCTCTTAACAGATTCAAATGTAATTAAAATAAAACTTTTGGCAACCACATTGTTCTAACGTAGAAAAAAGATCAT
Organism: Psilopsiagon aymara; assembly: GCA_024733675.1. Classification (NCBI taxonomy): domain Eukaryota; kingdom Metazoa; phylum Chordata; class Aves; order Psittaciformes; family Psittacidae; genus Psilopsiagon; species Psilopsiagon aymara. The sequence goes on along the minus strand of JANRGW010049682.1, from coordinate 11,908 downwards.
GTAGTCAAAAGGCAAGGCAGTTCATATGGTGATGAGGTTGCTGCCTCAGCTTCCCAAAAATGCACAGAGCTGTGTAGCTGTGTTGAGTAACGGGTGCATGCGCAAAGTTCTGGGGAAACTGTAGCAGTGTAGGATGAAGAACTCCTTCAAATACAGTGTTTTCTAGGACACCACGGAGAGGAAAGTGTAGTGCAGCTCAGCAGCAAGCACTTCCTCCTGCAGAAGTCTGAAGAGTGTCACTGGAAAATGAAGCTGTCTGAGGAATTTTTATCTTGCAAAAGAGATAGCCTCTTACGAATGTCAGTTTTCTTTTCATTGCAGTTTGCGCAGGAGTGGAGACATACATGTTTATTTTATTCAGACCTTCTCAATCTACATTAGCTGTCTAACCCATTTTCTTTATTGTGACATGCTGAGCAGATTTTGAATTTTCCATAAAAGATAGGTAAATTTCAATAGGTAACGTGATCTCTGTCTATAACCTTAGGTACTACAGTCTTCCAGCACAACGTATGGTGCTGTCTGGATGAGAAGCTTCTTGGGAATGCAAGAAGCAGCTACCATTTTGCAAAAACTTCAACGCCTTGTTTAGAAGTCAAATGATGATTCAGTATCCTTCCTCCACATCACCAAAATTCAGAGGTAAGCATGAGGAGATGTTGGGAGATGCTAAAACTATTTAAATTAAACAAGCTTGGAAAGTGTAACAAAATATAACACATAAACAGCAGTTGTTTAAAATGAAATACACAGAGACATCCTAGCCCTTCTTGCATTTTGAGTGGATTTTTTTTTCATTCACAAATTCCTTTACTCATGGTTTAGACAAAAACTTTAAAAAAAGATGCAATCAGGAAAGCAACCAACCACCTTTTTATTTTTAATAGGAAGGCAGTAGGGCATTAACACCTCCTTTCCTGACTTAGAGTTAGTAACAGAAATTAGCAGGGCCACCTGTAACACTGAATATGCATTCAAAGGACTCCATGTGATTTATGACAAGCATTATGGTATTCAACAGCATTTTTTGCTAAGCTAGCTAGATGTAGTCATCTTTAAGGGAATTTAAAATCCCAGGGATGTAATTTAAAGACTGGAGAATGGCCTTGTCCTATGAGCTGGGCGAGCCTGGGCTGTTATCTGGCTTATTAGAAACTGTCCACCGCATTGCCCTTCTTACCATACCTTAAATCATTTTTTTTCCATTTCACATGCGAATCCAGGAGCTCCAAAATTGGTTTTGTTATGTGCTCCAGCAACATTATGTGCAATTTCCATGCTATGTTTTAAGTAGTTTTTGTGTGAATGTGAGCCTGCCTTCACTGCTTTGGCTGGCTGATCCTGAACTTTTTAAGGTATTGTCTAAAAATTTCATTCTTTAGACAATCAATGACAAGTGTTACACAACTTTAAGGGAGAAATTTTGCTATAAAACACTGTCATGTTTGCTTCAATGGCATAGTAAGCATCAAGCTATCATTTCACATAGCACCATATGTCTGAATGAGAGAAACATAAGTTGATATATTTCAAGTTTTCATTGGGTAATTATTGGTTTACATCTTCCTTTTATTAAAAATCAGGATTGCAATTTTCAAGATGCTATCTGACTGCACTTTACAGGAATCACAGTCTGTTCTTTGATTTTAGCTTATAAGAATTATTTTGTTTTGTTCCTTTTCTAGAGATAAGGCATGTGTTGGGGCTGGTTGTCGTTTTTATTTTACTTAATGTGTTTATAATCATATCCCTTTTTCTCTTTGACATCTTAGGCCTTAGAAGAAATCTCAGCATTCATGGGCTTAATGATGGAAGTTGAAAGAACACAGATGAGGAAGGAAATGTTTTTGTTGAAGGAAATGTTTTTGGTTTTGTTTCAGCATGGTTTTTTTTTTTTTTTTATTTCTATGCTCTCTTATTGACTCAAACATAAGTTTTTTGTTTCATTCTTTTTACACCGGACTGAGAAAACTCCGTCCTTTTCTCTGAATATTATGAAGTTCTCAACAGAAATTTTTAAGAAAAACAAAGTTCTATTTTGCTCAATTAAATGCTATAGTGAACTTTGTTTAAAAGTTTAAATAAACCCTTTTAAAACAATATTTTATTATTATATTAAGAAAGTAGAAATGGTAATGTATTACTTTCTTCATCTTTCCTATTTTGCAGGTCACTTTTATCAATGTTACCACACCAGACACAAGATTTTAGGTAAGGATTCTGAACTTCTGCAGAATATTTATTTTAAAAAATAATACCGTCTGACTAATGACTTCATAGGTAATCAGTATTTTTTAATTTCATTGCCTCTTTATCTTTGACCATTTTGTTTTCCAATAAATTATTCTCAAAGCCTTTATGGAATAAAAGAGGTACTGGAAACATCAGGTAAGGCCGTTCTTATACACAAGTCTGTCTTTGAGGAACTCAGCTCCCTCTACATCTATAATTTTTATTTCCATAGCACATATTGGTTTTTCCCTGTTGTCTTTTCCTGGCCAGCTTCCAAATTCTTGTTCTAATAGTCTTTCATAAATTGACTTAGAAATTTCAGGCGGCACTTTAGCAAAGGCTTTGTTGAAGATCAGTTCTAATTGACTGTCTTGTAAGAAAACAGGTATTTTTCTGTAAGCTATCTCTGCATGGAAAATCCTGAGTGATGCCATGTCTATATGGTATTTCTGAGGAAAAAAAAAAAAAAAAAAAAAACAAAAAAAAAAACAGCAACAAAAGAACCCAAAACCAAAGTCAAAGCATAAAAACAAAAACCCACACACCAAAAAAAAAAAACCAAAAAAAAACCCAAAACAAAATAAAACAAGACAAACTCAAAAATTTAAACCAAAACCCACAGGACATGCTCATCCAATTCTTCCAATTCCTGCAAAAAAATTTTAGAGCCATGCTTATTACAAAATCTGATCACTGTACTTGTCCAAGGAACTTGTTTGCTTTTGTCTCTCTGTTCTACCTCACCATTTTACTGACGAACAGAGAAAGACCCCATCCCAAGTCCTGAAAACGTTACAAGTATACTTCTGTAATAACTGTTAGTGTTGCACCATGTGACCTGGCAACTATTTTTATAAAGCTTCCCACATTCTGTGTCTGCAAATCAGGTCTCCTACCCTTTCCACTCTGAGGGACTCTGAGAATGTGTTTTCAATGAGCTAAATCCAGGACTTTTCAGAAGCACTACAAAAACCATGTGTCAAAACAGATCCTAAAAACATGCAGTAACTGTAATGATGGAAGGTTCAACATTTTTCATGGTCTTGGCTGTTACATAAAGATTCAGTATAAAAAGTTTGACACTATGAATGTAATTAAACTGTGACTTCATTTACATTGGTATCCAGTTGACTGTGGGAGACAATGGCAATTTATCCAAACTAGGTTTATTAGATATGCCTCTGTATTTATTTGAAAGAAAGCATTCATATTTTTAAATTAGATCCATGAGTACAGAATGTCAGATAATAATAGCAGATACTGAAGAAGTTTTTATTTGCGCTGCCTGCCATTATGCCTCCTTATCCTGCCATGTTGTACTGTATCTTGACAGCCATTTCATTTTAAATTATTATTTCCATTTTAATATTTGTCCACACTGAATTTTAAAATGAAGATGCAGTTTTACTTGGAGGAAATTCTTGTTCCACATCTTTGTCAGCAGCATGGACAGTGGGATAGAGTGACCCTCAGCAAGTTTGCTGACAACACTAAGTTATGTGGTTCAGTTGATGCGCTGCAGGGAAGCGACATCATCCAGAGGGACCTTGACACACTTGAGAGTTCAGTCAATGTCAATCTCATGAATTCAACAAAGTCAAGTGAAAGACCTTACACCTGAGTCAGGGTAATCTCAGGCACTGATACAGGGTGGGCAAAGAGATCCAGAGCAGCCCCGCAGAGAAAGACTTGAGGGTGCTTGTAGGTGAGAAACATAACATGAGCCACCAGTGTGTGCTCACAGCCGAGAAAGCCACCTGTATCCTGGGCTGCATCAAAAGGAGTGTGACCAGCAGGTTGAAGGAGATGATCCTGACCCTCTTCTCTGTTCCTGTGAGACCTCGCTTGGAGTATTGTGTACAGTTCTGGTGACCTGAACATAAATATATGGAGCTGTTGGAGCAAGTTCAGAGGAGGGCCATGAGAATGATAGGGGAGCTGGAGCACCTCCCATATGAAGATAGGCTGAGAAAGTTGGGGTTGTTCAACCTGGAGAAGAGAAAGCTGTGTGGAGGCCTTCTAGTGCCTAAAGGGCACCTAAAAGAAAGCTGAAGAGGGACTCTTCATTAGGGACTGTAGTCTTAGAACAAGGATTAATAGTTTTAAAATGAAAGAGGGGAAGTTTAGATTAGATATAAGGAAGAAGCTCTTTGCTGTGAGGATAGTGAGGCACTGGAATAGGCTATCCGAGGAAGTTGTGAATGCTCCATCCCTGGCAGTGTTCAAGGCCAGGCTAGATAAGAGTTTTGGGTGACATGGCTTAGTGTGTGAGTTGAAACAGCGGGGCTGGAACTAGATGACCTTATGGTCCTTTCCAACTATAGCTATTCTATGACTATGAAACAGAAAATACAGCAGTTTCATCATGAAAGTGAAAAGGCACAGAAAAAAATCCCAATTTTCCCCTCAGAGGGTATTTATTTTTCTTGTTGAAAATGTACTTACTTACTTTTTTTTTTTTTTTTTTTTTTTTTTTTTTTTTTTTTTTTTTTTTTTTTTAGTGCACCACAAAGATAGTCTTTAATAATGAAAATTTCCCTGCTTGTGTAAGCTGTAACATTCATAGTAATCATATTTCTTTTGATTTAAAGTTACTGGAGAAAATTGATTATTCAGATCTTGTTTTAATATCTGCTCACAAAATTACAGATGTGAATAGTTTTATAAATGCAAATAAAGAGTGCATTATAGTATGGTAAGTTTCTGCCTATCATGCATACTAACGTTCATTTATGTATCAATTTCTTAGGGCCGTTTAATTATACGTTCTGAACACATGCTTGAGATATAACATACATTACTTCAATCCATAAGCCTTGTTTATTAAAGTTTTCTATAAAGTGAACTAGTGTTGGAATATACCTTATTAGCCTCTGCGGAACACTTTATTTATGTCCCAACCCAAGACACAACAAATTTACCAAAGTGAATAAAAGCTAATGAGAACAGCTGTTGGTTTTCATTTTTTGGTAGGGATGCAACTTGAATCCTTCTAATTGAGGTATGTGGTCAAATTTGAGATGATATTCACTCTTGAAATATCTAAATTGAATATTTTATATATTTTTTTCTCCATAAAGCTCCAAATGTCACAACCCCTAGTACTGGGAATGGTAATCTCAGGACCAAGTGCCCACAGTCAGTGAACTCAATCTGCACATGCCCAGCAAGTCAGTTGCATCTCACATGGCATTGGCCTGCCTCATACATGAGCACACAGATGAGTTTTACAGTACGATGTAAAAGGCATAAGATTTCCTGGACTCCTGAATGGTCACAAGCATCTTTTGCTACTGTAAATCCCCAGTTTGAAATCACAGAATGCTAGCTTAACACCATAGGGTCCTTGCTTCTGAACCTAATCACATTACAGCTGATGAGATGGGAATTCATGTGCAATCTCTTCAGAGGAAGTTGTTTCCAGCCCTAGGTTGGTCCTGTCCTTGCTTTGTGTAGCTCAATCTTGAAAACCTTCAGCAATGAAGATCCCACCATCTCTTCTGGGCATCCAGTTCCGGTGCTGAAAATTATCCAGCCTGACCTGCTCAACCTGCAATTTGTGGTGGGTGCATCTCTTCAGATGATTACAAAAAACCAAGCAGAATCTAGTATTGTTTTGTATTGTCACTTAACCTGTTCTTTACCAATAAACACCCAGTGTAGTAACAGAACCAAGGAGAAGCTGTTGGGGAAATAAAAATACAAACAGAAACACAAAACACTGTATAAACTAAACTTTGCTGAATATGTAGGTCTGCAACACGGTGTTTTGCATTAAAAAATTCTACATGTTGAAGCAAAGACCCATTAAGTGTATATCATAGAATCACAGAACAGTTTGGTTGGAAGGGACCTTAAAGATCACTTAGTTCCAATTCCACTGCCATGGGATTCCATCTTCCACTAGATCAGGTTACTGGTCTTTTATATACCTTTAAATTTCTTTTCAGAATTATATGTTGAAAATTCTTCCTGAAGAAAGCGCTAATTGGAGGCATCAGCTTGGCAGATAAATGACCTAAACCTGGAGGGATGGGAAAATTTTTACCCTGTGTGTGACTCCAGAGCTGCATTATAGTATTTTCCACTGCCATTGGGTCACCAGTCTGTAAATCATTCTGATCTTGATAAAGAAAAGAAAAAAGAAAAAAAAAAAAAAAAAAAAATCCCATAAATGAGTACTATGTGTCAAGCTGCTGTGCTCTGAAAATTTGATCCCTAGGTCTAAACAGTGGCAATGAGAAAACCCAGATCATTGCAGAGGCAGATGGCTGTGTTTGCAGCTTTGGGATAGACTTTAGGCATATATTCACCATCTGCCTGTGCAGCATTTTCTTAAATTTTGCTAAATACTGAGTTATTTCCACTAAAGTTTATGAGCGTTATGAGACAAGTCACTGAGTCTCACATTTAATCATTTTTTTAGCAGTGTAACGTAGCTTGGTAAGGCAGAGATGAGTGTATCCTCCCCAGCTCTCACAGCTACTCACTTGAGTAGATTCACCCTGTTTAATTCATCCTTGTACTTTTTCTATATAGTCTTATTGTAAAATATGTAAAATATATCCTTTAGAGTCCTCAGAGGTTCCTTAACCGAAATTTTTTATTTTTATTTTTATTTTTTTTAAACAATGCTCTCAAAGTAATTGTACTTTTGGTGCTTTCTGATATTTTGACACCTGTTGTTTTATTTTCTCTCCCATTTTAATATTTTTTTTCTCTGAAATGTAACAAGTGTTTCTGTTATAGATTAGTCTGTTGACACAAAGTGTCTTTTCCAGTTTTCTTCCACTGAGAGTTACTTTGTAATCAAGAAAATGGCTTGGCAACTATATTTTTGATGAATCATCTGTGGTAATTCCTAAAACTGCTTAACTTTCATTTCTAAGCATACCTCTGGAAGGATTAGTGTAGAGAAGGTTAACGCTGAAAAATAATGTTACATTGTACATCCACAATCCTTTTGATTTTCCTAGAATTGCAGAATCATAGAATGGTTTTGGTTGGAACGGACCTTTAAGGAACGTCCAGTTCCAACTCCATTTCACTCGTGACCTTTTCTCTGAATGTTTTATAATGATTTTGCAATTTCAATAAAGATGGTTTCATTTAGCCTTGTTTTCAAGAAGAGAGACATGCATTTTCAGTCCCTCCTTTAATAAATGCATTAATTAACCTGTGTTCAAGTACTGTAGTCTTATATCAAACTAACAGATGTATCTTGAATTTTCCTAGGGATGATTTGTCAGAATCTAATTTCAGAAGTTCATTATAATTTATATTTCTCTCCTTTTTTGTAATTCAATTGATTATCTGATGAAGAAGAGGAAGTGATGCCATATAGCTTAGTGACCAAAGATGAAAGAGATTAGGTTTCATCTATGTCTTCAAGTCAGCCAGCTGGAACTAGACTAGTCTGGTCAGTTGGAGCTATGCTTTGGTAGCTAAGTCTCATTTATGTTTATGCTATTTCTGGTTAGGTTACACTCAGTGACATGACAGTTTTATAGTAATAGAAATTATCACTGCAACTGGTTTGACTCATTTGTCCTTCTAGAATTGAGCCTAGATTCATTCACTAAAAGTGATATGATTGCATTTCTCCACAGATTTGATGTGTCACTCTGTACAGCTGTCATTAAATAGCATGTATTTATTGAAGTGGAAGAGTGTCATAGCAGTGTGTAGTCACTGTATGCCATTTCTTCTCCATCAAGCTACTTAATATGTGGCAGTAGAAATATTGTCCTATTCTCAGCTGGTCCTGTGTTGCTGGGCTCTCTCTCCTTAACTACAGCAGTGGATGTTTTACTACATGTGAAACATTCAGGCCCAAGAAAAGTGGAGCTACACGGGCTCTCTGGTGCTCCAAGGGTCCCTGAAACTGGGACCAAGATTGAAAGATGATCTGCTTATTTGAATGAATACAAAAGTTTCCTGTGGCCTGTTGGACCTAAGATGAATTTAGTGCCAGGTGATGATGGGGGAATACAAACTCAGTATCACAGTCTAAAAACATGGAGTGGATAAGTCTTGTGGTTGTGATCACAAAAAAGAAGACAGGCAAGGGTCACTTTTTAAAAATGAAGTGCCTTGTTTTAGCAGGTCAGATGAAAAAAGCTGACAGGTATGGATTATGGAATGATATTTGAGCAAAAAAAAAGATACAATGCTCCATGGTAACTCTGCCTTAACCTTAATTGGTGTGCAAGTGATTATAATTTTAGTCATTAGGACAAAAATGATGAACATTGTGTAGATATCGGTAAGTTTAATGAGTGCTATTAGTATGATAGTAAATACTTATTAATACTTATTTGTGGAAAACATGAGATGCCAAAGGTGTTTTTTGAGCTGAAGTGTAACCATGTAAGTAAGTACACATAGTAATATATATGAACAAGGAAGATGTATTAAATAGCATAATTCATTCATTTTAAAAATTGCTGGTATTCATATTTGATGGAGTGAGACCTCCAAAATACAGTGCCTTACACCTGTAAATATATCACAAGAGTAAAAATAAACACTGAACTCCTGCTTCTAAGAAGCTGATCACATATATATATGTCTACATATATGTGAAAGAGTACATCTATATTAACAAATATTGTGAGATGTTATTTCAAATTCTAATTATTGGCTATTGTACTCAAACTAGCTGTATGTTATTTGATTACTTAATGTCACCACATTCTTTCTTGATTAGTCTGTAATTTTTTTTTGTTTGTTTTGAAATGTTGGTGTCAGTAAACAGACATAATAAGATAAACTCACTCAGTGTTAAATATTCTGCCTTCAGTTAACATAATTAATACTGATTCATCATTTTTATTATCATACCACATGCGAATTTATTTTTTCTTTCTTCTAAATGATGTCTGTATCCAGCTGGCACTCAATTTTTATTAACAGTATACCAATGCAGAATACAGCATAGTAGCTATCTCAAAAAATTTAAAGCATATAAAAAGAAAGACACTACACAGACAATGGACATAATGTGTACCCTGAATACTTTAGTGTCTAAAAGGAAAAAAAGAAGGTTATCTATTGAAATCTGGAACTGCTGCTTCATATCTCAGATCCAAACATGTTGGACAAAATGAAAAAAAGAAAATCAGCTTTGTTTTAGGGGAACACCCAGGGTCCTGACATCACTACCAACCTCAATCTTTCAGCTGATTTGGATCTCTAATAAATAAAACAACACCAATTTCAGTGTCAGCATGCTAAGGAAGCAAAAGAAGTAGCTGTAGGTGTAAGTAGAACTTGTCCATAAGCCAAAAAGTCCATAGCTTTCCCATGAATGCTAGAAGTGATTACGCAGAGAGCCTCCTTTTTTTCTTATATATGTTATTTTATGTCATATGTCTCCATAAGAAAGGTACACATTAAATAAAGGCTGAAGCTTTTGGGAAAAAGATATCACAGCAGTTAGCATGAAGGCCTTAGTGAAGATAATCATCAACAATTGACAATCCATCCCGGGCATTCAGGCTTCAATGGCTTTTGCTCCCTGAGGCAAGGATAGTTTATACTGCCATTATATATGTGTTGTTTACATGTCTTTTTACATAGGAATCACTGTTTTATTCTAAGCTTTTGTACAGAAAAAGAGAAAAATTAATATTTTTTGTGTCTGGTTTAACCACAGGGGGTTGATTTAGTTGTGTAAACCTTTCTAAAGCAGCAGAGCTCTGGAATTTTGTAGTAAACATTTCTATGTCTTTTATATTGCAAAATTGGCATGGATGGGAATTGCAAAGGGAATTGCAGTGTAAAATACTCCCCATTGCAACACACTCTCTGCAAGTTATCTGTTGAAAAGTTCATTTCAGGCTTGCTGCTGTGATTTGCACAAGAAGAAGAATAGCTTCTGACTTCCTAATTAACTATTTTTTCCCCTGTAAGCACAGTCCTGTATGCACTTATGATGGGCAATGATAGTGCAAGCAAGTAGGACTGATGAATTGGCTATCATTGTCTGGGGAAGGTAAAAATTTGAATTTGACACTCATTAAAATCACCAGTTAGCTGTATAACATTCAGGAAAGAAAGAGTGTCTTTTACATTTTCAGTAATCACTCTTAATTTCACTCTCAAGAAAATATACCTACTGACATGCTAAACCAGCATCTTGTTGTTAATGAACAAAGAAAGTGAGATTTTCTTCCTCTGAAAGACTTGCATATTTAATTTAAACTTGGAAGTACATACTCCGTGAATCCTGCTCTGCAAAGACACAGACCTATGATGTTTTTATTATTTTTCCATTTACGTTAGTAAGTATTATTCTTGTGACTTAATACTACATTAAAAATTGCTGTAAATAGTAATCTAAATAGTCCTAAAATATTCCACATTTTTCCTGTAAGTGAGCAGCAGCCTGAAAAGGTCTGCCCTAAGCCTTACTGAAACCAATGAACTCAAATTAAAAAGCTTATTTACTGATTTTTAATTCCAATATCTATGGAGCTGCCATGAAAGAGGGATCATCTCATGCCTAGTTTTCTTCTCTGTTGTGTATCAGTAGGAAAATATTTCAGTTTTTCTCAGGATATTATCTACACAGAAAGAAAAGACTGTGTGTATTAAGCTTTTTAGATATGATTAAATTTTTATTATTACAGGTGAATTGTAATTTCCATATAATAAACCTCCATACACCTATTTCTGTCATAAATTTTTCTGTCATGAATTTATCTACTGCATATGGTGCAAAAAAAAAAAAATAAATGTATTTTCCAAATGTTTAAGCTATTTTCTGTGGAGATGAACTTTTGATAGATGCACACAAGCGCATATAATCATTGAAAAACATCTGCCTCTTGCAAACAAAAGCTTTTTACAAGACAGAGAAATGCCCAAGGGTTTTGGACTTCAGTGATTTTGATTTCTGCATGTCTCACTTTGCCCAGCTCTAAGATGGCAAGAGATTTCCTATCCCTCTTTGCATAGCGTTTTGAAAGGACTGTGTAGCTTTCAGTGGCCACATGTAAGGCAGGAAAGAAATAGCTTATAAACACAAGGTTCATAATAAAGACGCTAATCTGAATGGCTCTGTATTGTTCTAATGTAAACCCCAAAAGTTGTGTAAGGTTCTAGGTAGCTGAGAGACATGGCTAATATAAATTCTATACTTCTAGGAACATGTTTTTGAAGGCATTGAGTGTCTTGGCCTTCTCTGAGTCATTCTGAGTCTTCTCTGAACCAGCAGTTCCCTTGAGCCATTTACCAGTGTGTCAAATTTCCCTAGTTTTTCTTTTGACATTTGTGTACTTGTAGAAACCATTCTTGTTACTCTTCACAGATTGTTTCAGATTCAACTCCAGGTTGGCCATGGCCTTCATAACCTCATTCCTGAAAGATTAGACAGAAGTTCTATAGTTTTGGGGCAACTGCCTCTTCTATCTCTTGTACTCTGTCTTTTTATGTTAGAGTTAGATCAGTAGCTCCTGCTCATCCTGGCAGGCATCTCATTGAATTTGCTAGTTTTCTTACTTGTTAGAGTGGGCCATTCTTGTTCTCAGAGAAGGTGATCCTTTATTATCATCTGACTCCACTGTATGTCTCTTCTTTACAGGGTTGTCATGGGCTCAGCAGTAGCAGTCATTTTTTCTCCTTAGTAGTTGGTGCAGCACTGTGTTTTTGACTTGTGGCCTGAGAACAGCGC
>JANRGW010049673.1:0-19113 GCA_024733675.1 Psilopsiagon aymara | reverse complement strand
TGAGAATAAAGAACCTAGGCCCACTGTAGGAGAGGATCTGGTTCGAGACCATCTTAGGAAGCTGAACATACACAAGTCCATGGGACCGGATGAAATCCATCCACGGGTCCTGAAGGAGCTGGCAAATGAAGTTGCTAAGCCACTGTCCATCAAGTTTGAAAAATCATGGCAGTTAGGTGAAGTTCTCGCGGACTGGACAGAGCGAACTTCAAAATTTCCCCCATTTTGAAGAGGGGAAAAATGGATGAGCTGGGAAACAACAGAGCAGCTAGGCTCACATTTGTGCCTGACAAAATCTTGGAGCAGATTCTCCTGGAAGGCATGCTGAGGCACATGAAAAACAGGAAGGTGCTGCGTGACAGCCAGCTTGGCTTCACTAAGGGGAAATCCTGCCTGACGAATCTGGTGGCCCTCTATGATGGAGCTATGGAACTGATGGACAGGGGTAGAGCAGTTGATGTCATCTCCTGGGACTTGTGCAAAGCGTTTGACACTGTCTCACATGGCATATATTTTTGATTTAATTTTATTTTATTTCTTATTTGATTTTATTTTGGGTTTTTTTTATTTGAATTGGTTTTATTTACATTTATTTGGTACTCTGCTTTTGTGAGACCTCACTTGGAGTACTGTGTGCAGTTCTGTTATCCTCAACATAAAAAGGACATGGAATTTTGGAACAAGTCCAGAGGACAGCCACGAGTATGATCATGGGATTGGAGCACCTCCAGTACAAAGATAGGATGAGAAAGTTGGGGCTGTTCAGCCTGGAGAAGAGAAGGCTGTGTGGAGAACTCCTAGCCACCTTTCCATGTCTGAAGGGGGCCTATAGGGATGCTGGGGAGGGACTCTTCATTTGGGACTGTAGTGATAGTACAAGGAGTAACGGGTTCCAACTTAAATGGGGGAAGTTTAGATTGGATATGAGGAAGAAAGTCTTTACTGTGAGGGTTGTGAGGCACTGGAATGGGTTGCCCAGGGAAGTTGTGAATGCTTCATTGCTGGTAGTGTTCAAGGCCAGGTTGGTCATAGCCTTGGGTGGCATGGTTTAGTGGGAGTTGTCCCTGTCCCTGGCAAGGGTGGTTGGAACTGGATGATCTTAAGGTCCTTTCCCACTCTAACTTTTCTATAGTTCTATGTTTCTATAACAGAAAAGACAGTGAAAAATGATTAACTTTTCCTAAATGAGAAAATATTTAGAGAGAAAAAGCATTTGGTACTACAAAGGAACACAATAAAATGCGAGAAGTTGAAACTATGAGAAAAAATGTCGAACATACAAATTTGGTGATGTTAAGTTCAAAATACGGAAAATTGAATCTCCTGTGTCTTTCATTCCCTTTATATTATGACAGAAAGACAAAAAATCATAGAAGTGTCATGTTCACTGTTTCTTAAAAAGTAAGGCATTCTGGCTTCAAACAAATATTAATTATGTATTCTAATATTTATCCTGCATATTTTTTGACTAAAAAAAAGCTGACATTATTTATTATTCAGATCTTAGATAACTGATATGATTTAGGAAAATATAAGTCTGAATGTCACGTATCATAAGTGAAGCATGATATCCTTTTGATAGTGACTGGGAAAGAGTTTTCCCACCTTCTGAAACAAAAAATCTGCTCAAAGATCATGTAACAGAATACCAGGAACCACTTCTCACTTATAGTTAGACAACTATGGCTCAAAACATCTTATGTTAGAGAAATTACAATAATCAGACATCTTGAAGTTCTTTCATGTTTACAGGTAAATCAAATGTAGCATTACTGTCATTTAAGGAATCACATTGAAGCACTCTGTTTACGTGAGACTAGGAGAGTACTGAGTGAGATATCTGAAATATCCTGCAATCTTTCCTCACTCTTCTTTCTTGGACATTTATTCCTTAGCATCTTGCCTGAAATTTTATGTGTATATAGATATATATGTGTGTGTATATATATATATAATGTATATATACGTATATATGTATCTATATACACACACACACACATTTTTATACATATATATATATATGCATAGATACAAATTTATATATCGGAAAGTCTTAGGACTAGATAACCTTTGTGTGACTCATTTGGGTTATTCATACGTGCCTTTGAGTCAACCCCAATTGAGCTAAAAATGCATAAGGCCACAAAAATTAGACCTGGTATATCTAAACAGAACTGATGAAATAAAGATTGATAAAAAATTTAGAAAAATCGTATTACTACCTCCTGTATTGAAGGAAATTGAAATCCATTATAAATTTTAAAAGTAACAAGGAATACGGAAATCTGAAAGAAACATTGATTTTCACTACACTGGGTTCTTTTTTCGCACAGGGTTTTGTGATTTAATTTTTTTGTTGTTTTTTTTCCCTTGCAGACCAGAATATGAAGGTCATTTCACTAAACTATTCCATTAGCTTATTACATTGAGTCTAACATAAAAATTGTATACTAATTTGAGATAGGCATACTAATACTAAAAATTGTATTTTAAGGAGAATACTAAAAAATTTTCCACCTAGATGAACAAAATTGCTTTCTTACAGTCTTATTTAAAATACTGTGTTAAAGCTATGATGAGTTCCAGGTATAATGTAAAATCTATACTATACACAGCCTCACAGAATATGTATTAAGAGCTAAGTATTACCAGTGAAGTGGAAATGTATAGACTATGTGCACAAACGAAAATCTACCACAGTTTATCAGCCTGAAGTCAAAGACAACTGGGCAGTCAGATACTTTTCTGTGGTTTCAACTGCATATTTACTATTCAAGGATAAACAGGTGCAAGTATGACTCACTTTCACAGGATTTTTATCTGGATTGAGTGATGGGTTGAATGAAATGACAAACTTATTAGTGCAAATCTCCTATTATGTACTGCCTAAATTTAACCTTCTTTTTTAAAGGCCCAAACTGTACACCTCAAAGAATAATTACAGATAAAAAGGACACGGAGCTCTAATTTGTCTGCTTATAGGAGACTGAAGATTGGAACTACACGGAACTGAATTTTTGAAGGCTGTTATTTTAAGAAAATGGATATCATTCACGGCAATAAACCAGAAAATTTTGGACAAAAGAAACATAATCCTACTTCTTTCCTAAAAAACTTTATTTTAAAATTTTACAAAATAAAGAATTATTCAGAGAAATTTAAAACAAATGCGATACACAGTATACAACCAAAGTTCTATATATTCTTAAGAAGATTGAAACTAATTACCAAAAAAGAAAAAGAGGGCATTTTTTTTTAAACACACAAACTGAAAACTGGTTAGGCAAGTAACGGGATTTGTTGAATTTCTGTTCTAGAAACTCAAGAAAATATTAGAATTCTGGTCTTTTTTAACAAATTTTGCTGGGAAATTAAACAAAGCAGGTATAAAAATTCTAGATGTTCAGAGCTCATAATTTTATGTAAACTTCTTTTCCCTAGAGAGAGCAGAGCTTGATAAAATAAATAAAACTGATTTGAAAGGTATTCAACTTTTTTGTGGAGTCTGCTGTTGTTTCATAAATGTTGAAATGTAATCTCACGTTCCTTAACAATTAATAATGGTAATTTTTTTAAGGCTATATAAGAATTTACATTGCAAAGTTGTGGATGATTTTTGTTTTATTTATTGGATTATTAAACTAAACGTGAATTTAGCTGTTGTTTTGCAAATAAGCCGTAGTACTTAAAGTTTTAATACTTTGGAAACAATAACATGCAGTTCCGTGACTGTATCATAATTTACAGTGGTTAATCTTCCAGATAATAATTTTGATAATTTTGGATTTTCATTAAGTATACATTATGTTGTAGTATTGAAACTTCAATTCAAAAGAACAAACTATTTTTAGACTGGGTTCCTCAGAAAGAAAAGTAAATGCGATTATATTAAATGATACTAACTATCATTATTTTGTGAATAGCTCTGAAATTTTGAGTGTATTAATTTCTGATTTGACTTAAACAAAAATCAAGCTCTCTTAAGTAGAGTAATTGGAGGGCTTAAGTATGTCCTACTGCTGAAAGAAGTGTTATCTCAAAATATGCTTAAATTAAAAATGGCAAATATATACATAGTAAATCCATTCTTTAGAGTGTACTTATTTCACAGAAGATGAAATGTTATACAGACTTGTGTCTGTCTGCATTTAATAGAATCATAGAATGGTTTGTGTGGGAAAGGACCTTAAAGATCACCTAATTACAAGCCCCCTGCTATGGGCAGCAACACCTGCCACTAGACAAGGTTGCTCAAAACCCCGTCCAATCTGGCCTTGAACATTGCCAGGGATGGGGCAGCCACAGATTCTTTGGGCAGCTTGTGACAGAGCCTTACCACCCTCACAGGGAAGATCTTCTTCATAATATCTGATCTAAATTTGCCCTCTGTCACATTAAAGCCATTCCCCCTTAAAAAAGCCCATCTCCAGATTTCTTGAAGGCCCCCCTTAGACACTGAAAGCTGATTCAGGGTCTCCCTGGAGCCATCACTTCTCCAGGTTGAAAAAGCCCAACTCTATTTAAGTTTAGGTTGGACATTAGAAGGTCTCCAGCCATCAGAAGCATGATTCCTGGAATAGATTTTTAATAAAGGTAATGACTCCAATGAGGTTTTGGAATTGACTTTAGGATGTTGCTGCCTTGAAAAATAGGAGCTAAATTTGATGACCTGGAATAACCGGTCTCCACTAAGTACGAATAATCAGTGTGCAAAATGGTAGCACAGGAACACTGGATGCTAGATGAATATTTAACCTTCATTTATATACCATTGATGAAATTAATGCAAATTTCTGTAAGATTTGGTCCTCACCCTATAAGAAGTATGGAAATGAAATGTAAATGTTTTAGTTAACCAAGCTTTCATGTCAGAGAAGGAACACAAATTATGCAGTAAAGCAGTCTTAGAACACAGATTTGTTGTTGGGATTTTTTTGTTTGGTTGATTGATTTGATTTGGTTTTTTTTCTATTATGGCCTTTCAAGTCCTCTTGTCAATTGTTATGATTTATTCAGCAGGAAATAAAACTATCAGGTAGATGTTAAGCAGTATAGCAAAATAAAAATGAATTAGAGAAACACAGCAATGAAGCTGGGTACAACCACCTGCAGCTTAGATAAATCTGCACAGGTTGTTGTTGATTGATCAGTGCCAGAAGTAGCTGGTATGGAACAAGAGACACACCTTCTAAAGGATGTTATTAGCTTTATATTGCTTCTGAAGACTATGTGACACCAAAGACAGTTAAAAGAAGTCTAGCTTTACTGACCAGAAAACTTCTCTATTGGTATGTGATTAACTTAGCTTTTTGACTGAGTAGATAGCACTGTTGAAGTTTGCACTCACTTATGCACAGCGATCACAAATCGAGCATGTTATGATCCAGCATCTCACATCTTAGAATACACAGGCAGAAAAGGAGGGAGACTTGAAGAGAGTTGATTCTTCCCTTTCCTCAACACAGAATAGCATCTCTCATTTGGTAACACAAAACTAACACAGAACCAGGCCGAACTCTCTGATGCCACCACCCCCCACTATCTGCTCCTGCACCCCATACATATGTTATATACACTCCTTCTTCAGATGCAGTATTCCTAAACCCTACTTGCATCACAGGTGTTTTCCAAAATGCTCTCAGCTCTCTCCTCTGTCTCCTGGCTGGCAAGAAATGACACATGAAAGCTGGATCTGACTGTGGAGTAAACAGTACATGTCCTATCATCAAACAGATGTTTAAATCAGGTACCTGCCTGTTAGTGCACATCATAACTTTTTCTTTCCAGCAGCAACAGCTGCTATTAATACAAAAAAATACTGGCATTTTAAAAGACCTCCCTTCTACTGTCAAATATGACTTAAACACTTGACCCTTCAAAAATTATTGAAGAGCACTGACAGACAAAATGGTCATGTGAAACATATTCATCAGGAAACCAAGCTAAAAATAAGATTACTGATTAATCTCACATTTCCTATCTCAAAATTATCCTGTAATTTTCTTAGTAGACCAATATTCTTCTTCCTCAGCTCTCTATAGGCACTGTATTTGAAAGACCCTTTGTTCACTTCAGTATTATGTGTAATTCAGCTTTCAGTATTTCATTTTATTTCTGCAGTTATTGGTTCAACTTGCTTCTGCATATTTTTTGCAGATCCTATTCTTTAATGTGTCATGTGTATATATTTTTAACACTCTTCAAGGCTTTCTTCAACTGGTCTTTATATCAACTTACTTAATTATCTTGGCCTTTTCTGACCTTTTTCTGTTTAAACAGGAATGGATTTCAATTTCAGTCTATTCAACTATTTCTTAAATATTTACCACTTCTCTTCAGTACATTTGCCATGCGTTACAGAATTTCTACCAGAATCACCAGGGGCATTTTACATTCTTTCAACTCAGCTTTTCCAGGGTGAAAACTAATGAAATAAAACCTTGAAGCACTACTTTTTTTCTTTTTAAAGTGCTTATTCTCTTGAGGATTTAAAATTCATTCATGCTGTATTCTTAAATTCTAGTATTCTTTGACCTGAATTCGCTATACATTATGGTTTTAATTTCTAGTGAAAATCTAATTAATGAAGGTCAGAGTCAAATCATCTACATTTTATCATGAATATGGCACAATGGATTCCAGATAATAAAAACCCTACCCCTTTTCATAGTACGCATTTTTCATAAAATATTCTTGGCAAATTTTCCTAAATATCTAAAGCAATTCAGTAATTTTTTATATAAGTGTAATTTCACTTTTCAGTGGCTTTAAACTGGGAAGAAATTGGTAAGATCATAGGTGAACTCAGGATCAATGCAAAAATATGAAACATAATTATGAAGTCTTGAAGTCAACTATGAGTTCTTTATAAAATTACATAATATGACACAATAGTGAATTATTTTCTACTTAGCTATTTAGGTCTCTCTGTCTACTGGAATACCTTCTGTTCACATACCAGAGAGTGAGTTACAGTAGCCTGTATGGTTTTTCTCTATTGTGTGATCCTGTTTCTCTTCTTCTCTCCATGGCTTTAATACAGATATTTTATAAAGTCATAATTCCTCAAGAATAAGAGGAATTGTACATGACTCTGAGTAAGAGACTAAAGGCCAGATCTGGACTTTAGTGTGAACGAAAAGCCCATGAAACTAGCACAGAAAATGTGTCAAAAGGATTAACACTTGATCATGCAGTAATTCTACAAAGTGGAAATTCAAATTTAGCAAGTTACAAAGCCTCTATTTTCATTTCATCAGAGACTAACTCTCCTGTATCCATAAAGTTCTACTCTATATACTTGGGGTTTGTGCAAAATTTTATTTATTTAAATTATACAACTGGTGAGCGTGGTATCAAGGATCAAGACTGAAAAATCCAAGTCCTGTACTTGTAGTACAGCATCTGAGACTAGTTTCATTTGCTAAGAATGCACTGGCTTTGGATGTTTATGAAGTCCTAGGTTCATTTTACAGGATGCTCAGAGTTAAATAACTCTATACAGGAACAGTGTCCAAAGACCCTAAGATTTTAGGGTGGCCTGATTTAGGTGCATTCCTGTGAAGCCACTATGGCTTCAGAGTAGCCAAGGTAAATGTGACCACAAAAAGAAGATTATCTAAAATGAATTGCATAGTGCAACGTAGCTGTTAAATTTTTATATTTTTTAAAGCTCTTCCTTCTAGGATAATAGATGTAGCAACTTAGACATGTAAAAAAAAAATCAATGTCTAATTAATCTGGCTTGATAAGACTCAGCAGTGATCTAGCTTTCCGGATAACTGCCCCCACTTTATATAATGGGCATGATGTGCTGTGCTATAGAATAGCCGTTCAGCTAGTTTGGGTCAGGTGTCCTGTCTCTGCTTCCTCCCTTCTTCCCCTTCTCCCTGGCAAAGCGTGAGACTCAGAAAGTCCTTTGTCAGAGTAAACATTACTTAGCAACAGCTAAAAACGTGAGTGCTGTTCCCGGGCTGAAAGTTGAAAACACAGCACTGCACCAGCTACTAAGAGGGAGAAAAATGACTACTACAGCTGAACCCAGGACAAATACTAATAATAGTAATAATAATAGTTTTGATAAGAATAGAAGTAACAAAAAGAGAGAAATCAAACCCAAGAAAGATGAGATTAAAACAGTTGCTCACCATCAACTGACTGGTACCCTGCCAGACCTTGAGCAGCAGCCCCCTTACCAGCTTTCCCCCTAGTTTTATTGCTGAGCATGACTCCATATGGTCTGGAATATCCTTTAGGTCAGTTGGGGTCATCTGCCCCCACTATGTCCCTCTCCAGCTTTTTGTACACCCCTTAGCTGTCTCACTAATGGGGTGGGGTGAAGGGCAGAAAACGCCTTGACTGTGTAAACACTGCTTAGCAGTAATGAAAACCTCCCTCTTTTATCAACACTATGTTCTCAGCACAAATTAAAATGTAGCCCCATACCAGATATTATGAAAAAAACACAGTCAAACAGCACATACTGACAAATTCTCAACTAAACCAAGCCCCTAGCAACACATCTGCATGTCTTTTAAATGCCTCCAGGGTATTGTTACTTATTACTTGGAAGAAATGACTGACACCTACCTTACTATAACGTCCTTTCATGTAGCTGCAGAGAGCAAAGCTGAGCTTCTATATCCCAAAGACATCTTGAGTGAGCACAAAAGCTAATGGGGGGAATACGACTGGTGAAAACACACAAACCTTTGACATAAATAGATGAGTACAACTCGTTGTCTTCTATCTCCGTGGGCTGAGAGCAACCAAGACAAGAATCAGTCAACTGTATTCCTAAACCAGGCCCAGATAACATAAAATATTTCTTAGAATCACAGAATTATAAAACAGTTGGATTGGAAGTGACCTCTACAGTGTTTCTGGGCAACCTGTTGCAGTGTTTCACCATCCTCATTGTAAAAAAAGTCTTTTTTATACCTAGTCTGAATCTACCCTTATGTTCTTAAAATGTGTATAATGGTTGATAGCTAAAAAGTTTTCCAAAACCTAAAATCTTCCCCCTCATTTTGTTTCTCGAAGTATTTACTATGTGTCAAAGTACAGCTCCTCAAAATGGCAGTTCAAAAATCTCATCAAGAATTAGTGCTTAAACTAGACTATTAGCAATTTTAGAAGGCTATGACCATGAAGAAACATTACATTTTTCTGGGCTTTACCTACCAGTAAGAAAGGCAGATGGCAGTAAATTTTGGAACCGTCAATAGAATTGTGTCTATCCTTGCCTTTTACTTCCACCATTCCTTTATTCTGTGCTAGACTGCCAGGAGTCCATAACTGGCAGTTTCCCAAAAAAG
Organism: Psilopsiagon aymara; assembly: GCA_024733675.1. Lineage (NCBI taxonomy): Eukaryota > Metazoa > Chordata > Aves > Psittaciformes > Psittacidae > Psilopsiagon > Psilopsiagon aymara. The sequence continues at coordinate 9,796 of JANRGW010049673.1, read as the reverse complement.
AGAAAGTTTTCATCTATTTTTATTAACTTTTAAAACATGATAGTTCAAAATTTATTAACAGGAAAGCCTCCAGGCAAGGTGAAATAAATTGTGAATCATCTCCCAAGATAACTATGTTTTCCCAAATGGGCCACTACAAACCTTACTGCACTATAAAAAGACTTTCACAGTAGGAGGAAATGTTCTCTTTAAAGGCTTGATTACACTGCTGTTGCGTTAAATGTGGGGGGGAGAAACAAACCCCTTACTTTATTAGAGGGACCAGGAACAGCTCCAGTCCGGCAGTGTTCGATACGTCGAACCTCACTGATCCGGATTCACAGCAACTATCAGTCCGGCAGTGTTCGATACTCCGAACCTCACTGACCCGGATTCATTGATAGTGCACCACCAGTGGCAACTATCAGTCCAGCAGTGTTCGTTATATCAAACCTCACTAGTCCGGATTCACTAATAGTGCACCACACTGCCAGGTCAATCGTGCTCCTGAACTCCCACAGCCACACTGAGAGATGAGGTTGCTTTCAGTGAGAAAATTACGATTGGTTACCGAAACAGTGCAGTTTATTGATGCAGCAGGTACATGTTCTTATGGATTGCCGGTGATAAATGCTGTCTGCAAAGCACGTGCAAATAATAGTTACATGGATACAAGCGCTTGATAAAGTTAACACAGCATAGCTCTAAAGTATACAGGGGACAGTAACTCTATAGAGATTCTAAGTTTTCCTATGGGAGCACTGAATACAATGCAAGTCTTACCCACAGGCATCCCTATGGGAGGGGAATAGAGGTCCAGCCCGTCGACCGGTCCCAGGAGCCACATGATATTATCTTCCTCGACTCGTCCACGATGGTATCTTCCCTTATATCCTCCTCTCTTTTGGTTTACTTTATATTATTTTCACCTTCAAGGTGGAGCTTGAGTGACTCTAGTCATACATACCTTTATTACCATTGGTGTAAATTTCTCTTGCTCCAATTTAAAGGCATATGACACCAAAAATTCAGAGCACAGGCTCAGAGAGGGGTGTTCTCATTTTGGAAGGGGGTCGCAAAAGTGACGGGAGTGTATTTTAGCATGTAGATGCATTATAATGACATTATAATGAAGCAAAGTTCACACTGAGGACGGCATTCTGTCAAAGGATGACAGGCTCCTGGCTTAGGGTAGCAAGTATGCACCTTATCAGTTTCTTACACCACCTAGTTCCCATCTTTTTGCTGAAGTTAGGACAAAGTGTAACCGCCAGATCGCCACTTCACTCTACCCTCCGCCTGTTATGGAAACCACTGTGAAGTGCAAATTCCTGGCATACCAGGTGTCACTGCATCTCGACCCGTGAGGCCCTGAGAGTCTGTTTTCCCTTATGTGTGGACAATGCTGCATTCTAAATATAAGTTTGATTCGACATTTCCTAATAATCCCACAACTGTACAGCACCCAATGAGTAAATGAAAGACCTTTTGTACGAATGGCTTTGAGTATTTATAATTTCCACTGATGCTGATCATTACTGAAATTCCCAAAACACATTACCCAACTCATTTGCTTTCCCAGGCAAGGCAGGTGGGCCTCCATATATAGTCAAAACTCAGGAGGAAGTTACTGACCTCCTGCCTCTTATTTGAATCGCTGCATTTGTAGTTATCACCTAGGAAAGGACAAAAATTGCAGTCCATCCCATCATATTAAATAACAGAAAATATTCTTGATTTGGATCACAGAGTCTTCAACTGCTACCAGCTTACTTTTAGAAACAGCTTGGGACAGAATCCCTACAACTCTGATACATATATAAGTAGCTGATAAAAAAGTAGACTTATTGCCTGCATTTTACTGCCACTCCAACTTTACCTGGCACTAAACTATTTGTCTCATCAGATACTAGTTTACTGTCAGTAACATCCCTTTTCCTAGAGCAGCACTATGTTAGCAAGAACATTAAGTGAAAGTGAAGCAGAGGCAGTTTTCGTGCATGTCAGTGTACAGCAGAAAGGATACAGTGGCAGCAAATACCAATAAAAAGGAGATTAATGTGCAAATGGTGCCTTCTCTTAGCATAGTAGTATTCATATCTGGCTTCTTACAGCAGCTGGTAAGAGAGAGAAAGTGAGAGAAGTGAAGCAGGTGGAGGGGGGAAGATCCTCCTTATAGCCTCCCTTTAGTATGTTTTTGTTCATGCTGCTAAGTATTCTTGGAAAGCATTAAGTAGGCTAATTTAGGATGGGAAAGAGTGCAAGATGTACTCGAGGACACGTTTAATATGATCCAGCTACTAACACATAATCAGTCCTCAGTAGTGGAAAAGAGTAAGCTAACAGAAAATACCTATAGTGAATACAATCGCATTGCCCTGCCCTCACTTTGTTTTATCTTACTGGGCTTCAGTTACTTCAAAAATAACAGTTCTTGAAACTCAGACAGGGAAGTACTTGTCTCTATCCGAAACTAATGCTTTAAATCTGTTCAACTGAACTCACTGCCAATCATCTGACAATACACAAGAACACATTTTTAAATTAATATTTTATTTATATTTGAGGCACTGGAAACAATTTAGGCAATATTATTATAAAAGTGAACACAGAAAAGACATCATGGAATGCAGAACTTTTTTAGAAGGAAACTATTTGAAAGAAATAGCAAATGAAGCAAGTTTGAAAGCAAATTGAAGTTATCTTTGGTGACTGGTAGAAAATAAATTTAATCCATAAGATTTTTACAGATGATGCCTGATTAGAAATGCCTTCTTATGTACTAGATGAGGTCTCATCTCATGGCAATATATCTTTTATTCCCCTCTTTTGTTTCTCTTTCTGTATTTAGTTGTTGTAGTTATTATTATTACTATTATGTACTTTATTTAAATTATTAAACTGTTCTTATCTCAGTGAGTTTTACCTTTTTCTGATTCTCCTTTCTATTCCACAATGGAATGGGGGAGTTAGCAAGTGGCTGCATGGTACTTAACTGACAGCTGGCATTAAAAAAACAAGTAGATATTTACATTGATTTCTATGGAAAGTTTTCCGAAACAAGAACTAAATTTTTTTGTGATCCAGTCCGTACAATTTTAAAAGAAAAACGTATTGGAATGAAAGTATCCATCACATAGTTGAATCAAATTAACAAAATCATTAAATCATAGATTTGCCAACTAAGCAAACACTACAGCAATGCCATTACCCATTGAAATACATTCCTTTAAATATTTGGTTACTGTTTAGCATGGTTCATTATGTGCTTTAACAAGATTGCATAATGTGCATGATAATGTTAGAATACAGCCTTGGGGCACTGCATCTGGTATTAAAATTTCCATGCCCCTCAGGCAAAGAGGAACATGATATGACATAGTGCACTTGCCTCTCACGTCAAGTTGGAAGCTTAAGCACAATTAATGAGGGACTTAGAGGAATATATTGGGAATAAACAAATAGCCAGTTGTTAAATAACGAAGTCCATGTGATCTACCTTTAGTTAGGCTTTTCCTCCAGTGCTTCTACAGAATAATTAAGTAATCTTTGTGGAATTATACTGGAAGGCATTGTCAGAGAGATTTTGTTCAACACAAAGTAATTTAAGACCAATGAACAAATATATTCCTCAGAATAAAAATATTTTTTTCTGCAAACCCATACATTAGCATATGTTACATGTGGTAGAGATTAAAAATGCAGTAGGTATAATTTCTTCCAGTTTCCCAATTATCTCTTTTTTTTTTTTTTTTTTCCAGAAAGGCAGCTAGTTCTTTAAATATAAAGAAAGAAACAGAACTTCTTGTTTGAAGATATATAACCTAGCTAAATTTCTCGAACTGTTGGCTAAGTAGCTTCTGAAGTAGCATAAAAATCAAAATATGAGGTAACTACTGTTTTTTCTTAACTTCTTCTTGAGTTATATTCTTACAGCATTAAGGAAGTTGAGAGATTTTATAAGTAATCAAAGAAGCTTGGTTTGCTGTGGTCTAGACAAGTCACCTGTGCAGTTGGTGGGGAACTGTCTGACAGGCTATTCTCAGGGGATGATGGTGAGCAGCTCCTTTTCAAACCAGTGACCTGTCACAGTTGGGGTCTCCAGGAATAGATACTGGGCCAAACACTTTGTAGGTGAGGTGGATGACAGGACATAGTGTATCCTGATGAAGTCTGTTGATGTTATCGAACTTAGTTGGGAAGTGGACACTTTGGAAGGGAGAGACACCCTGCAGGATGACCTGCTTAGGATGGAAGAGTGAGCCGATAAGAGCCTTCTGAAGTTCAACAAGGTCAAGTGTAGGACCTCGCAGCCGGGTAAACACAATCCGGAAGTGAAGCACAGGCTGTGACCTACTTGTCTGGGATTTATCTCTGTGGAAAGGTGTCATGGGTTCAGCAGTAGCAGTCATTTTTCTCCTTCCTGGTAGCTGGTGCAGTGCTGTGTTTTTGACTTTCGGCCTGGGAACAACGCTGATAACACCATGTTTCTAGTTATGGCTTAGTGATGTTTTGTCTGGCCAAGGACTTTCAGACTTTCAGAGCCTCATGCTCTGCCAGGGAGGAGGGGGAGCCGGGAGGAAGCAGAGACAGGACACCTGACCCAAACTGACCAAAGAGGTATTCCATACCACAGCATGTCATGCCCATTATGCAGAAACAGAGGGCAGAGACCTGAAAGGGTGGTGGGGGGTGCATTGCTTCATCAGCCTGGGGTATACGTGGTGAGCTGTTGTATTCTCTTCCTTTGTATTTCTCTTGTCATTATTATTATTAGTGGTAGAATTAGTGATTTGTGCTATACCTTAGTTACTAAACTGTTCTTATCTCAACCTGGGGGAGTTGAATTCTTTCGATTCTCCTTCCCATCTGCCCAGGAGCAGAGGGAAGAAAAAGGGGGAAGTGAGTGAGCAAACTGCATGGCTGATTTGTGGCTTAAACCACGACAAAAGGGAAGTGGAGGTCCTGGTGGGCAGCAAGCTCAGTAGGAGTTAACGTGTTTAGATGCAACAAAGAAAGCCAACAGGTTGCTGGGGAACATCAATGAGGGCATCACCAGCAGGCATGTACAAGTGATTATTATTATAACTTTTTTACAAGGGCATGTAGTGTTAGGACAAGAAGGAATGGCTTTAAGCTGAAATAAAGTTGATTTAGATTAGTTATTAGGGAAGAGATACTCACTAGGAGTGTGGTGAGAAGGTGGAACAGGCTGCCCAGAGAAGTTGTGGATGCTCCAACTCTGGAAGCGTTCAAGGCCAGGTTAGACAGGGTTTTGAGTGTGTTCCAGTATTCAAAGGCTGCAAAGAAGATGGAGACTTCCTTTTTATAAGAAGTCACAAGAAAAAGATGAGAGGTAATGAGCAAAAGATATCCCTGGAGAGATTCTGACTGGATCCGAAGAAAATTTTTCACAATGAGAACAATCAGCCATTGGAATAATCTCCCCAAGGAAGTGGTAGATTCCTCAGTGCTGGACATTTTTAAGATTTATAAGGACAGGGTGCAGGGCCATCTTGTCTAGACTGTGCTTTTGCCAAAAAAATCTGAACCAGATGATCATTGAGGCCTCTTTTAACCTGGTATTCTATGATTCTGTGGTTACAGGAACAGTCATAAAAAAAAAAAAAAACAAACCAAAAGAAAAAACAGTGACTCAAGAAGGTAAGAGATAGTAGCTTCTTACACAGCAATATATTACAGCCTTCAGTGATCAGTAGTAACGACTCTTTATGACGGAAAAAGAAAGATAATTCTTAATGTTAAATGATATCTTCTGGTGTTTAGTGTCCCTGTTCCGATATTTCTGAATAGCAATTATATAATCCAAGTGGGAAAATCATAGGTTAACTATCCATATGGATACATATAGCCAATATTTAAAAGAAAACAATTTCACACTTTTGAAGATGTAGAGAAAGGGCTTAGATGGAGAAAAACTCTAGCTTTTGTAGCTCTAAAATGTATGCCATTTTTTTCCTCTGTGACAAAATAACAAAACAAAAATTTTTGCATGGAACCCAATAATATGAGTTAATATGAGCTGAAATTAGTGGGAAACAGATCTAAAGTGAATAAATAATATTAATAAATAAATAAATAAATAAAAAGCCAAAAAGCTGAATGTGCAAGAATTGAATAATCACTGAATTGTGCCATGATAGGGCAGAGGTAAGACTTCCTGTTCACAGGTATCTGAATAGTGGAAGGGGAAGAAAATAGTACATATTTCTTTAAAGGAAAATAAATGTCTTAAAACTACCAAAGTCTTGAAGTCTTGCATTCATGTCAGAATTATTCTTAAATATTTATTTAACCCAATGCAAAATAATAAGGTAGAATGCTGGGGTTTTTTTAGCAAATGTTGCAGAATCTAGAAATCTGAAAAGTCTGAGAATTGAGTCAAACAAACTGGAATCAAAGATTTTAGAAGTGAAGAGTAGCTAATAAAAAGTCATCACTAGTAAAGTCTGACTTATGGTGACTAAATAGTATATCTTCTGTTAAATTTATGGCATAAGGATTTCTCCTAATGTCATCATTATATTTTCTGAAGTTAATTAATGTTCATTTTACACCCAAATTTGCTTAAAACCACCATTGAATCCACTGCTGACTTGATAATTACTACTATCAGCAAACACTCTACACATAGGCCTCATGCAACAAATAAATGGTCTCTTTGGATACCTTTCAGTAAAAGATATTGAAGTGAAGGCAATACAGGTTGAGCTTCAAGAAGCTGATAATTTTGTCATTGTGTTACGAAAGCCTTAACTAGGACTCTGCCAGTGGAGGTGCAGCTCTAAAAAATGAGAAATTAAGTAGCAGAATAAATTAATGTTTTTTATCCCAGTTCCCTACACCAGTCACAGACATTAACAAATATTAGAAGCTTTCAAAATGCATTCAAAGCTGTTCTAAGAAAGCAGCTGTTTCATTAGCCCCTCTCTGGCATCCTTGCAGGGACTCTTCAGATACTTGAAGGCTGCTAGAAGGTCTCCACACAGCCTTCTCTTCTCAAAGCTGAAAAGCCCCAACTTTCTCAGCCTGTCTTCATACAGGAGGTGCTCCAGCCCCTTGATCATCCCTGTGGCCTTCCTCTGGACTTGCTTCAACAACTCCATGTCCTTTTAATGCTGAGGGCACCAGAAGTGCACACAGTGCTCTGAGTGGGGTCTCACGTGAGCTAAAAGGCAGGATCACCTCCTTCGACCTGCTGATCACTTGCTTTTTGATGCAGCCCAGGATGCGGCTGGCTTTCTGGGTTATGAGCACACACTGAAGCCAGCTCATGTTGAGTTTCTCATTGATCAACACCCCCAAGTCCTTCTCCACAGGGCTGCTCCGAATCTCTTCTCTGGTCAACCTGTATCTGTGCCTGGACTCAACACTCAATTCAAATTGATTTGATTAATTGAGATTAAGTTTGATATTCTTTCTTTTTTATAAGTAACACCACAAGTTGAGGAAATAATATGAATCCCCAGATAAAATTGAAACCCAGTGAGTAATATAAGCAAAGTAAACATGGCAACATAAATGTAAATGCAAAGTCATTAATGAAATTGTTAACGCGCTTGTTCACGAGGAAAACTTAGCTGTGCTTCTAAGCATAGGGAGAGATGTTGCAGTTAATGTTAATAGAGTGGTTTTTTTCAGGCCTGCATTCTGAGGCTATTAACTGCAAATCAGTGGTGTTGAAACGTAGCAGTTATTTTAAGAGCTCTGACATATATAGGGTGCAGTTGAGTCCAAATATTCAGGGTTGTGATTTCTTAAAATGTCAGAAATATGAAAGCCCTGTTGGGTAGAAAAGTTTTATACCACATTTGTGTCATACTGCGTTTTACTGTTTATTGATCTACTAATGAAAGAGACTGGATAATAAGTCTTTCATAAAAGCTTCATCTCTATATTGCTTGCCATGTGAAATTGAAATTATCTGACCTCAAAAAATAAACAAAAAAAAAGATTCAATTTATATACTCTCAACAACATCCTAGGTGAGAGAAATAAACATTTGAGAGAAAATATTCTGAAAGATGGCCATAATTTTCCTTCAGGAAGATTTTCTTTAGACAGAATACTGGGAGATGCTTGGGAGAGATAATGTGGATGTAAAGTTCTATTTTTCCTGCTTTGTTCATATATCTGCAGCATGGGCTCTGGCAAACTTGGTAGCTCCCTCATAAAATGCAGATCAGGTGGTTGAAAAAGGCTGCTGAGATATGCTTACTAATGTGAGCACTTATGTGTATTCCCTGAGAAAAGCAAGAATGTCTCAAAATAAACACATTCACCTAATGTCTTCATGTTTTTTGTAATGCAAGTAGTCTCCCACATGACTTTTTTATGGCAGATACCTGACTCAGAAAGCCCTATAATTGGTTTATGTTTAAAAAACATAAAACACACTCCGTAAGTGAAGACACTACTATATACTAGGTTATATCTGGTATGTTGTCTGACTAAGGAGGGTGATGAAATCAATTCGTTTGTCATCTTAAATTCACAGTGCTGTATGAGATGCATACAAAGTATGAAAACTCTTGATACTGAACATTAAAGTTCTTTTTGTCTGGACTCTTTTCATTATTTCGCTCAACTGGGAATCATTACAGTTGCCCTTTGGAGAAGTATAGTTCTCCAAGGAGGGAAGGTAGTGAAGATTTTCTTTGCAGCCCTCACTGTGCAATGTTAATACCTGATTTGACTAGTCTTTTCTCTTGCTTCCTGTGCTACCATTTGTTTTATTTCTAAAAATAGACAGTATGAAATTATCTATAGATTTTTGATATAAAATCAGATGTAGAGATATGTATAGTCAAAATTAATTTAGCACAAGCCAGATAATAAGATTTTTTTCCTTTTAGGTGACTCGCATAAGTACCAGCATCATAAGGCCACACATGCATGGCATCATAGTATACAATCTGTTACACAGTTCTAGGGGAAAAAACAAACAAACAAACAAAACAGAAACAAAGCAAAAAAGCCCAAACAAACAAAACCCCAAACTTGCCTAGATTTTTTTTCCCTTAATTTTATTTTAATTAAAACAGCAAAGAAATGTGCTATAAGTGTTAACTAAGACAACAATGTCAAACTTGTAACGGAGAGGCGTGAGTAGGGTAAGATGGACCCTAACATATCTGGTATAAAAAAAAGACATTGTTAGAATCCTGGCTTTGTAGGGCAAGCTTGAATGGGGTTGGTTTTTTCAGGGTTTTTTTGTTTTGTTGTTAGGGGTTTTTTGTGTGTGAGTTTTTTTGTTGTTCTCTATGTGATTTTGGTTTTAATTTGTTTCGTTTTGTTTTGTTTTGCTTTTAAGCAAAGTAATTGTCTATGAGATTGTTTCTCAGATTAAGCATTTGAAAAGGAGAGTTCCAGGATTTAACTCTCCACTGACATTCTCCAAAGTTCCCTATGTCCAGAGAAAAGGATATTGGAACTCGGCTCAAATGCCTCGATAAAAGCACTCGTAGCATGGGGAACAAACAAGAGGAATTAGAGATATGTGCACTTCTTAGCGGTATGATATCATAAGCATCACAGAAACATGGTGGGATGGCTCCTATCACTGGAGTGTTGGAATGGAAGGTTACAGGCTCTTTAAGAAAGAAAGGCCCAGTAGGCGGGGAAGGGGAGTTGCTATTTTTCTTAGGGATAGGCTGGAGGGTGTGGAACTCTGTCTGGAGACAGGTGAGCAGTCAACAGAGACTTTGTGGGTCAGAGTTAAAGGGAGAACAACTATGGGAGACATTATTGTAGGGATCTACTACAGCCTGCCTGACCAAGAGGACTTGGTGGATGA
>JANRGW010049672.1:0-16079 GCA_024733675.1 Psilopsiagon aymara | reverse complement strand
GACTTAAACAGGGGAAGTTTAGATTGGATATGAGGAAGAAATTCTTTTCTGTAAGGGTGGTGAGGCACTGGAATGGGCTGCCCAGGGAAGTTGGCGGTGTTCAAGGACTGGTTGGACAGTGCCTTGGGTGATACGATTTAGTGTGTGGTGTCCCTGCCCATGTCAGGGGGGTTTGGAACTAGGTAATCTTGAGATCCTTTCCAACACAAACTATTCTATGATCTATGATAAATCACATCTTTATATATTTTAAAAATCATTTTTAAATTTCTAAATTGGTCAAATCAAAGTTCCATCTATCCTGTTAGTTTGAGCTAATATGCATGTTTTGCTTTCATGGTAGAAGAAAGTGGAGTTTTCCATGAAGAAATTAAAAGGTTTTTATTGAAGTAGTTCAATTTTTTTTAATGATGACACACTCAGAACTGAAGGCATTGGCGACCCTTTTTGATAAGAGTAAGGTAACGTGTACTTATTAAACACTGTTAAACAAAATTATAGTTGAATTCTATTTCATTTATTTTCTTCAAATATTTTGTCAGCTTCAAGATTCTTGAATCCAAAGCAGCCTAGTAATAGATCAAGAGTATTAGATCAAGAGTATTGGCTGTGGTTTCTGAATTTGTACGAATAACCTTTAACAAACACTACCTTATACTTGATATCATATTATTAACTTCACCAAAACAGATGGCTTTTCACATCTGACCATGTGTTAATGTACTCAACTAACAGTCATCATCAGCTCCTTCATGCTGCTTAAATATCCTAGGAGCCTTTTCAATCCTCTGGTGCTGCTTACAGCACTGATCTACCACAACTGAAATACTAAATGCTTGTACTTTGGGCCCTCTTTTGGCATGTATTTGAATTAAGCCCTACTTACATACATATAAGTTGATTTAATTCCAGATTTATGCATTTGAGACACACAGAACTATTACTGAAGAGTGGTTGGGTATGTGGGTTATCATAAAAAAAAAAGGTGCATTCTTTTCCTTCCAGACATTGTAAGGAAATTTTGATGCATGTTTCTGATACTTCCCCTGTTACAGTCAATCAACAGTATTGATTTTGATGGAGTTATACTCACTTACAGCCAGTGAACATCTTATTTTCCAATAATGAAGTTGCAACTATTTTGACCATCAGATAGAACATAGCCTCTTTAACAGTGGTATAGGAATAAATGTTTCATTACCCACTAGATTTATCAGCTATAGCCTTTACAAACAGGCAAATGTTAAGATGCTCAAAATATAACATTTGTAAATAATACATCTTATTATCATTTCTAGTGATTTCTTCATTCTTTCCTTAATGAAGACTGATTTGCTACAGATGTATGTCCTGCGACCCTTAGTGTCCTTGCTGTGACAATCCCATTTTCACATATGGTCTAGTTCCACATGCTGATCTGTGCTGTGTGTTTCTGATTAACCAATCAGTGTTTGCTGATTTCTGGGCTTTGTTACAAATGGATAAAATGCCAGACACTTTCTTTGAACTGCAATTATCTTGTTTGTGTACAGGCCATGTATCGATGAAAGAAGTTAATTCTTTAAGGGCTCATCAACTATTTGGTGTTTCATAATTTTGTCTGTTCTTCCTTCTCTCCACTCCCCAATATAAGTAATTTGTAGTCTTATACAGTCAGATAAAATTTGGAATTTGATTGATCCACAGAACTGCAACCAATTTAGACATATTGTATGTGATAAGACAGTAAGGTCTTAGAGTAATTGGCTCTTGAACATAATGGGTTATAATGCTGTCATTAAGTGACTGATTGGTTGTTCTATGCTATTGCAAAGAAATCCTGTGGAAAAGAGCGTCTGGAAAGTGCAGATGTTCATCCATCGCAACTGGGGGTAGATTTGTTTCTTTTGATGTGTAATTGCAACTGATAATTGTATAGAAAAAATATCAGGATGTTCATGTTTCAGATCATCTCTTTCTCTTAACATGCATGACATCTCTATCCTAATGTTGTCTTGTCTGACTTCTGGCACTCTGTCTCACTAAGCTACTTTGTGTGTACATGCCAACAAATGAGTGACCATTTTCAGTATGTCTTAATTGTATTATCCATGCTCTCCCTGATCCCAGCTACTGAAGTTCTGTTGGCTCTCCTTTCCTTTCAGCCCAGCCCAGGACTCAGCATGTATCTTACTTTTTGTGTTACTTCCAGGAAACTGGCATCTAAAAATGTGCTATGGATAACCTTAGGATGGAGAGGGCACATTGCAGGTTATTTCCCAGGCTTCTGCAGGAAATTTGAGGTATCTCTGTAAATTTCTTAGATTTTTAATCAATCATTTGATGGAACAAACTTCATCAATGAATCATTCAACTAAAGTGGATTGCAATTGATTAATAAAAAAATGGGCAAGCAGCATCTCCTTCAAATTTTGTTCATGGTATTACTAAGTTCTCGTGTGTGTGTGTGCCTGTCATTCTTTATGTGCCTTCATGTCTAAATCGATGTACATCTACCTGTGGATTGTGTGTTTCTTGTAATGTTTCTTTGTACCAAACATACCTACTGAACCTCACACATGAGGACATCTCCATAGTGTGCATTTAACTTGAAGGACTTTACTGAACATGGGGGCTCTTATAACTCTTATAAAATCAGTAGATTCATGGATACATTAAATAGGAAATAACATTGCCGGGAAGAAAAGGAAGAAATAATCTTAACATCCTATGATATAAAATAGGATTTCTGTCAATTTGATTTTTTTAGCCCTAATTTAATTTACTAACCATTTTATAAGACACTTTCTTACAACATACCTCTTTTCCTTCTAAGTATATTTAATTTTTTAACTGAAATATTTCAGTGATTTTCTAAGTTATTTCTTGTTTCCTTGGACATCTGTCATCATAAATAATTTGTACCCTTTTATGCTTTGGTTGAAAGAAGGTGCCCCAGGTTTTAGTTGGCCAGTGTAAGGTAAAAAGAAAACAAAAGCAGCCAATGTAATTTGTAATCTTCCTGTGGCTCCAGTTAACTGTAAAATGCCTTACATCTGCATCAGTTATGAACACCAGTTCAGATTGTTCCTGCTTTAATTGTTTAGTCTTTATATTGCCACCATTGCAGCTCCCCTCTAAGTCTACAAAAAACACTTTTTATCAGTTTTAGTGGGTTCGATACTACCATTTACCTGTAGATCCGTATTTCCCCTTTGATGTGTGGCTTAGTTTTTTTAACTTGTTTCTCTCAGTCTACATGCATTTGTGATCTATTATCTTTATACAGGAGTAGTCTTTTTTCACTGTATTAGTACAGTCTAACCCACTGACAGTTCATGATGAGAAGTACTAGATACTAAGATGAGAATTAGTATCATAGGTCATACGAAGTGAGCAGTCATAACTCAGCTTTGATATACCTTTATTAGAAGTGAAACAGTTTCCCTTGTTCTTTGGCCTTTTCTTCTGCTATAGAATGATATATTATTCAGGAATGCAAACTTAGTAAGATAAAGTCACCTACTAAATTAAACATAATATGAGCTCTGTACTGCTTGTTCAGATTCAACAACTTTTGTTGGTATGTTCCTGTGAAGGAGTACCTATAAATTGTTTCGAGATAAGAAGTGGTTGAACACTTTGCTGGTGTTCTGTGGGCAGCTACCTGAGTAAACAGCATCATCTTTTCTCTTTGATTGGACCTCTTCTTTTGGAGTTACCAGCTCATTGTCAATTAGTTTGATAAAACCTGAGTAAATTGTGTGGCTGCCCTGAAGAACTTTTGTTTCAGTTATATTATTCTATGCTGTTTATGCAGTCTATACTAATATGTGATGAGTTATTACATATAAGAGTATGAATGCATGTTCTGATGCAGTGAGAGAACTCAGTCTTCTGTTCTGACTTTGAAAATTCAACTATTCACTCAGGGAAATTACAGTGGCAATGATAGCAACTACCAAAATTTTTGTTTCAGTTGTATTTCATGTAATTTAATTTGTAATATTTTGTTTTCCTCATTGTATGTGTACTCCATTATATAATAATTTCGTTTAGTACAGTTGAGTAGCTGGATGTGGATAGGTTTTGTTTATCAAATTAAGAATGCTGTATAGTTTTGTAATATCCTCTGTTTTCCTCCTTTCCTGCAACACTGTATATTTTGAGTCACCTTTCTAATTTTCAAGACGCTATCATCAAAATTGGATAGACTACGTTCTGAAAAGGATTATACAAGGGAACTCAAACTATGAATAATACTAATTTAACTAGAATAGAACACATCAGATATTGCACATCAGGGTTGCACAATAGTAAAACTGTGATTGTTTTTTGTGCGAAGTTTCATAATTGTGATTAGACCTAATCATTCTGTTTTGAGCAGCCATGATAATTTCAGATTCTTGTTATAGAGGCATTTTACAGTGTATCCAAAAAACTCATAGAAAAAGGCTTTTGCAAAATTGTGAGAAGCTTTTGCATTTGTAGAGAATGAATTAGGCCTATTTTCTTTGCTGTTGACAAAGTACATTCCTTTTAATCTAGTCATTAGGGGGAAAGTCAGCAAAAGTAGGGGAGGAAATACAGAGAGATTATAGGAAATGACTGTTTAAAATACATCTGCAAATGAGTAATGCTGGGCTTGTGTTGCAATATCCCATCAATTTTCCTAGTATTATATGCTGCAGATACGCTGCACTGTGCATTTGTGTGTCATCTTTTTAGTCTTAAAGGTGCTCCTCTATTACCAGACATCACAGCATCATGTAACTAGAATTCAAGACATATGTTTTGAACTTCATAGGAAACATACAAATTTTTTAGGTTTATGTGTACTGTTTCATTTATCATTGCTTGGAGTAAGTTTCTTGTTTATTGTGAGGAAGATATCTCTTGGAAAGTCCTGGGAATTTGACCAAATTAAGGATTTAGTTCTGAATTAGTAATGATATAATATGTAGAAATAGTTGCTTAGTTTTTGATACGCTAGGTAGCAGTAACCTTACTCACTTTCAGAGTAAAATGACCTTTCAATCTTTGTTTCTACAGGCACTATCTTAGTGAAATGCAGGGACTAAGTATTCCTTCTGATTATCCTCAGAAATTGTCTTTGAAAACACTCTGACCTGTTTTTAATCAGTTACTTGTTCTGTTTGGGGTTTTTTTTGAAAATAGCAAATCAATTAGTACCATTTACAAATTGTTTGCCTCTAGGAACCCATTTAAAAATCAATTTTTTAAGATTTAAGTCTTTCATTCTTGCATTTTATTGAAAATTCAAAAATAGGTACATACTTTTCAGTATTAAATTTTACAAAGAAATTCATCCCTAGCACAACTTGCAGTGGCAAGTTGAAATGTAGAACATGTTTTTAGAGCTAAGAATAAGAATTTATTGATAAGGAAAAGGCAGACTGCAGTGTATCTGGACAAATAGTACTGTTGTAAGATAGATGGAGCTGAAGAAGCTGTAGGAAACAGAATATAGAGTTCCAGGACAAAATGCCAAATAGCTGTGAAGACTGACTGTTTTTAAATAAAAGCAATGTTCACTCTAGAGTCCAAAGTTCCCTCTTTTAAAGCTAGAAATAAACATCTGTTAGTTTTTCCCTTGTAAACCTTCATTTTTATGGGTTTATAATAGGGTCATAAAAAGTCATTCCTTGCTGAAACTTGACATCATAAAAGGCTAGGATAGTCCTTTGGGTAAGTAGTAAATAGATTAAAGGATGATGGAAAGGTATGTTTGCAGTACAAGCAGGCTGAAACACACACAAAATTTCACCCCATTGTCCATTTGACTTGTACCCTTTAATCATTGTTCAAAGTTAAGCAAAATTTCTTCTTTGAAAAGTGTACCTTCAGATTCCGGAGATACTTTTCCAATGCCATGCCAAAGTAAGGGAGAAAACTTGGGGGAATGAAATTCTAAGAGGGCCTGGCTCCGTCAGGAGCAGAAGCCTGTTTATAAGACTTCTCCCAGAACTTCAACAATTCCTGACCAGATTCTTGGCCCAACATATCTTCAAACTTTGCATTCACTTTCTTGCTTCCTTTCTAGTTCTAGCTCATTAAAAGTTGTAGTAATATGAATTTCATGCAGATCTAGAATCTAGTGTCTGCTTTACTAGAAAAATACCGATTTGCAAGTGTAAACAAAACAAAAATACACATTCACAATACAAAAGCCCTGTAACCCAGGTGAGAAAATTTATGATGGTGAATTTAGTTGCATATGAAATGGCAGCATAGGCTTTGCTCTCTGGAATGTTAGCATCAAAAATTCATTTGTGTTTGTTTTATTCTTTTAGTTCTGGATATAAAAGTGAAAAATACATGAAATTTTCAAGCATTTGTGCTTTTTAAATTTTTTTTTTTAAATCACTGTCTGTTACTACATGGACTGTTTTCTGTACCTGTGGTCTTGCATTCACCAAAGAACAGTGGAAGAGAGGTGCAAAATGTGCTGCTTTTAACTCTGCAGACATGATTCCAGCAAGCATCTATCAGATAACTCAATTTGGTTTAGCCATAAATAAGCCAAACTAGCTGTGACAAAAGTCCTTGAGGCTGTGGTTCAGAATAAGTTTTTAGATTCAGTTTCCAAACTAACTAAATAATGACAAAGTTGAATTTGAAGCGTCACTAATGTGAACAAAAAGAGTAATATATGGAATAAGCTGAAGATAATAAGGTACTTACCTGGCTTGTGCTTTGTAAATGGTTGACCTGATCACTGTTAGACTCAAAGACCACTGTCTGGAAACAAACATGGAGAAGGCAAGTAAGTCTGTTGTGCATGTTTATTGTAATGGTCCGTGATCTTTTAAAGGATGTTCTATGAGTAAGGTATATTAACATCAGTTACATGAAACAGGCTCTGATAGTTTCAGACTTCTTTTAATGGTCCTTTTGCTTCAGATAGGTGATCTACTTCTGACTGTGTGGTAGACTGACCTGGCATTCACTGTATATTTTCAAAAAATAAGATTTCTTCATTACTTAATATGAGAACTTTCTCTGACAGTTAATCATGCATGAATGTTGGAAAAGTAAGTACAAAGGAAACTTCTTTTTTGATACAAAATACATTAATGTTTAATATCATAAGTAGTTTCTCAAGCAGTTCCACTATGGAAAGACTTGTTGAGGTCAAATTTTGGAATGATAAGCAAGACTATCAGCTATAGCTTCAGATAGACTGGATTCGCTTTTCAAACACATCTCGAATCCTAGTCCAAGAGATACAAAATGTGTGTTTGGATGAATGATGACTCATGATGATTTAAAATTCATAGCTAAGCACTGTTAACATGAAGTTAATACCAGAATCAATGGCTTTTCCTTCCTATAACTGCAGCTCTGACTATGAATCTAGCAGAATCATCTGGACAGGGGTGGATCATGTGCACCTGAGTAAGTTTGCAGCAATAAGTTGGATGGGAATTTTGATCTGCTTGAGAAAGACTCTACATAGGGGTCTGGACAGGCTTGTATCAATGGGCCAAGGCCAACTGTATACATGATTCAGCAAGGCTAAAGGACAGGTCCTGCATTTGGGTCAGACAACCCCATGCAGTGCTACAGAATTGGAGAAGAGCTGGGTGGTGCAGCTGGTGCACTGAAGGGAAGGGATGCCATCTAGAGGGACCTTGACAGGCTTGACAGTTGAACCAGCACAAACCTCATGAAGTTCAAGGCCAGGTGTGAAGTCCTACACCTGGGTCGGGGGCAATCCCAAACACAAATACAGGCTGAGTGGAGAATGGATTGAGGGTAGCCCTGTGGAGAAGAACTTGCAGGTGATGGTTAATGAGAAGCAAAACATGAGCCATCAGTGTGTGCTTCCTAGCCAGAAAGTCAACCAGATGCTGGGCTGAATCAAAAGGAGCTTGGCCAGCAGGTCAAGGGAGGTGATTCTGCCCCTCTACTCCGCTCTTGTGAGACCCCACCTGGAGTACTGCCTCAGCTCTGGGGCCCCCAACACAAAGTAGAACATGGAGCTGTTCATATGAGTCCAGAGCAGGGCCATGAAGATGACCAGAGGGCTGAATCCCCTCTCCTGTGAAGAAAGGCTGAGATAGTTAGGCTTGTTCAACCTGGAAAAGAAAAGTTTCCAGGGAGACCTTAGGACATTTTAAAGAGGTATTGGAAACCCATACAAGAAATCTGAAGAGGGAGGTTTTTACAATGGAGTATAGTGACAGGACAAAGAGCAGTGGCTTTAAATTGAAAGAGGGTAGATTTAGATTAAAGGAAGAAGTTCTTTACTGTGAGGGGGTTGAGACACTGGCACAAGTTGCCCAGGGAAGTTGTGGTTGCTCCAACCCTGGAAGTGTTCAAAGCCAGGCTGGATGGGGCTTTGAGCAGCCTGGTCTAGTGGGAGGTGTTCCTGCCCATGGCAGGGGACTGGAACTAGATGATATTAAGGTCCTTTCCAACCCAGATCATTCTACAACTCTATGATTAAGCAAGCTTTAACATATCCATTTGATGTTTCACTATTACAGCATGAATTTCTTCAGAAGAGCTATAGGTTAGCTTATCCTTACTTAGAAAAGAAACCAGTTCATTTCAGGTCAGGGTTATTCTATTAGGCATATGAAACTTAGTATTTGTGTTTAACAAAACAGTGATTTTTGTAATGTAGCTGACTAAGGGAAAGACCTTATGCCAATAAAAATCTCATCAGGTGATGGATTTGACAGTGCACCTTAGTATCCTTGTCACCCAGAGCTGTTGTAAACAAACTGCTGATGAGACAATGATAATAATTAACATAGTATTAATGGACTGTAGATGCTCACAGCTATTTTCAGCTACAGTGAGCTGAATGAATGCCAGGGAATGCATGTGGCATAACAGCATAACATGCTTCTTTTTTTATTTGCTGTGATAGCAGTTGGTTCTCTTCTTATTTTCAACCACAGATCCTTGCTGTAATCTGATGGCATTCATTTTTGCCCTCACAGAAACTGTACATCAAATCATAATATTTGGAATTATCTAATGGAGCAGAAGCTCATGTATAGTACTTTCAAAAGCTGGCGTTTTATGAAGCTGGTTCACCAAGTCAAAATTGCCTCCTGCATTCTACAATTATAATAATCATTATTAATGAAGATTATCCCTATCTACAAAATAATCTTTTTACTGACAAAACTGGTGTACTTCAAACATGTCTTTTAGTAGCCATAGATCAGTTTTGATTAAAATGCTGGGGTGTTTGGGACTTTTGGCATCACTGTCAAAGACCTTTAGGTTGTTTTTCATGGATAATTTAAGCAAATAAGGAAACACATTCCACTGTGTTCCTAGGCAAGAGACACAGAACCTTGATACTGGCCTTTGTCTTGACTTGGTACGTCACCTAATCTCTGATAGTAAAAAAGAAATACCACCTCTTTGCCTTTTATTCGTCAAAGTAGTACCTGACTGGCATTTTCTCCTTGCAAATGTGATGTCAGTCTGTTCCCATGCCACATCCTAACTTCTGATCATGTCACGTCTCCTATACCATGGCTTCCTAAATCTCTTTTCTAAACAACATGTTTGTCAGATGTATAGACAGAATTACTTCAAAATAAACTGAGGAATAAATGTCATATAAATGCAAATTGGATGAGGGTGTTACCTTCTGAGGTAACACACACTAATATTGTTCTCATCCTTACTCCTTAGTGTGCTTCCCCCTCCCCTTTTTTTTTTTTTTTGTTTTTTTTTTTGCTTTTATGAACCTTGGCCTGCTCCTTGCAAAAGCTCCCTATGCAAACAGGAAGTTTTACCCAAGGACTTTGTGACACTGCCCTTGAGCAGCTCATGGAACATAGGCTTTTTGGTTCCCTTATTAGCAAGTAGTAGTGATTTTTTCATTTTAAATGTTGGTGTGTTTGAATATTTCTGGTCTCAATTCTAAATTCCCGATTTCCAGAAAAGCTTGCTTTCAGTTGAGAACGTGTTTGTCTTTATTGTGGTACAGGTTTTAAAGTTAAGGTTTGAACACTCCCTTAGACAGACTAGGAAAAGACAAATATAAAGTACCCAAATATATTTTATTTTCCAAATGATATGCTTTATGATTTTTTAATATTAGAGTTGGCAGTACCACTGTTCCAAATCGGAAAACACCATTATATAAGAAATAATAACATTGGCATTCTCTCAGAAATCATTTATCCTGCCAGAGAATAGAAGCCTCTTATCTGATCAATAATGTGGAAAAAAAAAAAAAACCACAAGCCCCACATTTCCATTAAATGTAAGGGGTTTCTGATTCACTGACCATCTTTTGATTCTGTGTTTCTGACACACTTGTGTCCTGTCCCATGACACAGGTTTCTTGTTGCTGTAGGAATAATAGGAATGACAACAAAAATGTTCCCTTAAAAATTGCAAAGCTTTTGCTGTTGTGACCATCTATAGAATCATAAAACCATAGAATACTTAGTGTTGGAAAGGACCTTTAGATCCTCTAGTTCCAACCCCCCTGCCATGGGCAGGGAGACGTCGCACTAAACCATGTCGCCCAAGGCTCTTGGCCTTGTTAATTAGTTGCACTTAAATTTTTGGAAGATAGGTTCTTAAAATTATGCTCATAATTTTAAATAAGCATCCTTGAAGGCTTAGAGTACCTGGAGTGCCTGAACTTTGTAAGACAGATATCTTCAAAGTCAGAACATTTGTTTGGAAAGTATATACTCCTGTAAGTCAGGAAAATGTTTCTAGCATGTGGGGTGCACAACACAGCTGAGCAAAGCTCCAGTCTGATTAGAACTTCAGACTTCTGGTCTAATTTCAAGACATAGCAACAGACCAATAGATGTAGTAGATAATCTTACTGTGTGCAGTCTTACCATCCAGTCCTAAGGAGCTAACATGCACTGGCAATGACAGCTTGCCATCTTAGACTATACTGGGTAATACATGTTATACTTTGTAGAGCTCAGATCCTGCCATGGGTTAGATTATACTGAGTCCTGTACACATGCTGCTATTGCTCTATATTCTTGTAAATTGTCTTGAGTGTAGTCTTAGTCAAATCTCAGCCCTTCTGAGAAGGCATCTAGGTAACTCATCTATGAGTCCAGCAACACGAAACAACTAGAGCTTTCTCCCGAGCTCTCCCATGGATGCAGAACAGTTTGGAAGCAGGGCTTGAATATGAGCTTGATCTCAAATGCAAGAGATGCTATTGATGTAACCACAGACTACTGTGCTGCTAGAAGTTACTTAGATCTTGGGAACATATGGCAGTTTGATTGATGTAAGTTACATCAGTTCATTTTAAACATGGTAACTTCTGTAATTTTGTATAATTACTTTAAATTGATTATTTTGCACTTAAAGAAAAAGACATCAAAGAATGGTAAGTAACTTCAGGGCTCTAGTTCACAAAGATTTAAATTGAGATGTTATGTCATCTTTCTCTTTTTAAGTTAAAGTATCATCTGTGCAGAGGTTTAACACCAGAAAGAATGATGTATGAATTTCAGACTAATGTTATTTCTGGTAGAAAGCCAAAAGAGCTGCATATTTGCCAGAAAATAACTTTTCTTATTTATTTAGATAAATAATGCAAAATCATTATGTACTTTGAGATTTATTGATAGAATAATATTTGAGGATGTCCTTGGTCCCTCTTGTGAGCAGACTATGACAAGTAGGGTTTGTTCATATTTTTTCTTACAAAAAATTAGATATCTAGAAAGTAATTTCCTTAAAGAAAGATTTTATTTTAGGGTTCGAGTTCTGTGAAGTTGGAAACAACCTACAGACGTATTTTTGGGAAAGTTCTTGGAAATTGTCTGATGTTCTTATAATTACGTAAAGTGAAAAAAGATTGGATCTACAGAAAAAAAAAAAAAAAAAAAAAACAACCAAAAACAGCTTTCCATTATATTTAAAAATGAGAGCTGATGAATAGCATTCCATAATATAGGGATGCCGGGGAGTGACTCTTCATTAGGGACTGTAGTGAGAGGACAAGGGGTAATGGGTTCAAACTTAAACAGAAGAAGTTTAGATTGGATATGAGGAAGAAATTCTTTAGTGTAAGGGTGGTGAGGCACTGGAATGGGCTGCCCAGGGAAGTTGTGAATGCTCCATCCCTGGCAGTGTTCAAGGCCAGGTTGGACAGCACCTTGGGTGGCATGGTTTAGTGGGAGGTGTCCCTGCCCATGGCGGGAGGGTTGGAACTAGATGATCTTAAGGTCCTTTCCAACCCTAACTTTTCTATGATTCTATGATTCTACGAGTTCTGTCAAATACACAGTATATTCTGGTAATTAGGTTAACTGTGCTTGCAAACAGAGAAGTGTTTTGGTATAAGATGAAGCCTGGCCTTTTTTTTTTGTCTCAGAACAGGTATTCTGTTTCACTATTTCCATGCCTTACAGCTTCAAGTTTTTAGCTGAATTTCATCATTTCATCTTGAAGTAATAAAATGCTTAATGATTTTAAAGAAGAACTAAACCATACTTTTATACTGAAGGCACAGAAATTTACTAGCAGTAATACAAGTGAGTAAAAGTTTTCCAGTAACTCATGGTGGCTGTGTCTCCTTGCTCCCGGTATTCCACAAGGAATTTTCACAGTTGGACCCTGGCACAGCTGACATGGCTGTTTTAGAACCATGTTAGATATAGAATACATATGCTTTATTACCCCCCCAAATACTTAAGAATTAAACAAAATAAGAACAAAACAAAGCCAGTTTCAGGAAGCATAGAAAATTGTCAAAGGATAGACGTGAACCTATATCTAAAAGCTTTTTATTCTTCTTGTTTATATTCCAGCTATATCTTCTCTTTGCATTTGCTACAGATGCTGTACAAGGACCATTTGCATGAATCAAAGCCATTCATATGACTGAGGATTTGCAGGGTAAAACAAAGGTCTTACTATGAATAAAAATGTTAATGGGCAACATTATTTACCAATTTGAGCTAAGATGCTACAAAAGCCATTTGTTAGCATTTAAACCAATTAAAACTCTCATCTTTTCAGCATTCGTATTTCTATCCTTCCAAATTACTAACAATACTCCAAATTTCTCTCTAGAGGTCCACACAGGACAAGGTATCTACATTGTTTAATTTTAATAGAAAATGAGAAATCCATATGTTCAAAATGAAAACAGTAACATTATGCAGAATAATAAGAAAGCAACTTTGATTATTGAAATAAGCAAAATAAAATCTCCTCTTTAAAGCAGCTTTAGGTACTATGAGTAATTGTAGGATAAGCATTTAAATAATTTTTCTATGTTTAAAAAAACAGAACTCCATCTAATAATTTATTTCTGTCAATCAAGAGATTACTTTGACATTACAAAGACAGTTAGGAATTCACAGCCAAACAAGAGTCTGCAAGAGTATGCAACCTTACCTTCACCTGCATATGCCAGAATGGAGCGGGCACGCATCTGCTTCCCTTCTGTGGTTTTGCCGGAGCAGGTGTGGGAGCAGGAGGACCAAGCAGACCACATGCTGAGAACACAATCCTTTGGGCATGGAGCTTCGCAGACGACTGGGACTGGGTAGATAGCATCTCTACACAGCTGTCTGTCAACCTCTTCTCCTGGGAAAGAAAAGGCCAGTAGCAGTCTATCATTTGTTAAATTAACTTAAAATGAGCAATGTAGACCAGATGGGCACACAAATAAATTAGATTCTCTTCTATATAAACAAGGTAAATAGATCTTTTTTTTTTTTTTTTTCATTACAATGACTTGTCTCTTCTGCCTTGATTCTATGAGAACATGCTTAAATCTAGTTTAACTTGATATGCTGCTGAAGTGAATGCCAGCCTGGGTGGTCTTTAGACTTTCATTTTCTTATTTCCTCTTTGATTCCACAGAAAATCCTAATGTGAATAATGGAGTAATACATCAATGGAAAACTATGGGCATGGAAATGCATATACAGTAATCACTTTTTCTTCATCCATGTTCATGGGAGAAAGGGAAAAGTATCCTAACTTCCAGCTTAGCCACTTTTATAACCCACAATTCATCCTTTGAATTTCAGCCATGCATCAAAATATGAAGGAAGTTGTAGTAAGCCATGTCAGCATGTCTTGTTTAGCCAGAAATATCTTCATTCATTAGGAAACCAGTAACACATAACTCTGTGTCCTGGAAGCATAAAAAGAGCTATGGACTTGAATTCTGCCACATCAGTGTGACACACTTTATTACAAATACAAACTGTTTAATGAAATGCTAGCTAATGTTTAAGTAGCAGAGCTGCTTTTGCTTTCAGTAAGGAAATCCTGTGCTTGAGATCTATCTGAACAGCATCCGAACCACAAATTGGTTAGTTTTGTAAGGCGACATACTATTTCCTGATGAAATCAGTTAATATCCATTAAATGAGGAATGAAAAAATGACCACATATTCCAAGATCAGTAAATCTCAGTGACAGTGACAAAAGCGGCAGGATAAATATTCACTTTGGAGCAGATGATGGAAAAAGTAAACTAAAGAGGAAAAAAATAAACAAAGATGGAAAAAATGAAAAACTATTCACAGAAAGTGCTTGCAATGAAAAGCACCATGAACTGAACAGTAGCCCAATATGCTATTTCAATTACAAGGAACTGGGGAAAAGTTGCATGTAAGAGCACACTAGACTTCTGAGGCCCTGATAACTGGGTAAGAGCATGGCATGAAAAAAGCCAATTCATTTGTAGACATTATTTTTTTGTTTGTTTGTTTTATTTCCTGGAAAGTGTAACATTTTGAAACATCTGAATGCCTTTTGTGCTATATGATCCTTCTGTATAGGGCATAAAGCCTTCTGTTGAATTATGATTCATCTACTGAATCTACCAATATTGAGGCATATGTGATCTCAATGGGAGTGAACAGGAGTGTCTATAGCACTGCACTTGCTACAGTCCAGCCATGTCAATCCCTTTGTTTTAATAGCTAACATCTAAAAAAACAGCATACCACCAAGATACAGAAATGAACATCTCTTCAATATAACAAAACATTTGTTAGAAATAACCATTAAATACCATATAATATATGAAGACATCAGCCAGTGTTAACAACTACCACCTGGATTCTGAAAGGCTAATTCAGTGAAAACTGTGAATGCTGCAATTTAAGCCAAAGATCTAACAGCACTGCTTTACATAAGTCTCAAATTAGGCTTTTATTGCTTAATAGAATAATAATAAAATGAATCAAACACTAATCTAAAGAGAAACTACATTTTTGTCATTCAAGGCTTACATAGTCTTAAAACCCCTCAATCTCTGATAAACTATGCTCCTGAAAATAGGAAGTTCCTTAGTACTAGTGGTACACCATGAGTCCTGTAACTATTAATGACCAAATTCTTTATAAAAGAGAAAAAGATGAGGGTTATCCATCCAGCATTATATCCTTTCAAGCAAGTAAATATTTTATTTTATACAGAATCTTCAGACACAACAGAATTGCAAACATCAATCTTCTTGGCTCGGCAAACAAGGGGAAGTCCTGAAAGACATTCTTTTTAAAATAACCTAGTCATACTCATCTGGGTTATAAAGACCTTTGAGATGAAGACAGTCTCAATAGCTGTATTTTCCCATACTAAAAACATAAATTTGAGCCCTGTCAAAGGCTTCATAGATCTCCTCTCTCATTGCTTCCCTCACTGGACTCAGTCTTTGCATCAATTGCTCCTTCTTTTGTATCACAGGTCATTACATCCTGACATCACTGCAGAAGGGATTCCTGCGTGCTTCAGGTTGAAGAACAAGATGTAGGAGCAGACTGCAAAATTCTCTTCCAAAGAATAGCAAAAAAGCTGGAAAAGGAGTGAACCTTACTCTCAAATTGTTCCATTTCCAGGTAAGACACTATGAGGTAAACTGCTGGGACACTTGGAGTATTGTATGCGGTTCTGGTTTCCTCAACATAAAAAGGACATGGAACTGTTGGAACAAGTCCAGAGGAGGGCCATGAGGATGATCAGGGTCTGGAGCACCTCACGTATGAAGATAGGATGAGAAAGTTGGGGCTCCTCAGCCTGGAGAAGAGAAGGCTGTGTGGAGACCTCATAGCAGCCTTCCAATATCTGAAGGGGGCCTATAGGGATGC
>JANRGW010049670.1:0-12864 GCA_024733675.1 Psilopsiagon aymara | reverse complement strand
AATGGGTTCAAACTTAAACAGGGGAAGTTTAGATTGGATATGAGGAAGAAATTCTTTACTGTGAGGGTGCTGAGGCATTGGAATGGGTTTCCCAGGGAAGTTGTGAATGCTTCATCCCTGGCTGTGTTCAAGGCCAGATTGGACAAAGCCTTGGGTGGCATGGTTGTGTGAGGTGTCCCTGCCCATGTCAGGGGGGTTGGAACTAGATGATCTTAAGATCCTTTCCAACCCTAACTATTCTATGATTCTATGATGTGATCTGCTTTCACTTAGGGTAAATCTTGCAACAGACTTCCTCACTAGCCTCTGGTAACTGGAACTGCTGAAGGCAAGTTTTACCAATGAAGGTTGCGGTGAGTGAAGGGACTCAGACTTCCCCATGTATTTTAGTATAAATATGAAATACCTATAGGGAACTTAGACATTTCTAGATTTTTACTGTTAATCTCAATCTAGCCCTCCCTTATTCCGGCCCAAGGGAAAAGGCTGTCTTTCTTCCCTGCAATTATGGGTAAGTTAATTCTGAACTGAATTCATACCTCAGCAGTCTACATACACCTTTCATATTACTTACCATCTGTGCTGGTTTTGTCTTCTTCAGAGAAGCTCTTATGGCGCTATGTTTTAGATTTTTGCTGAGAACAGTTTTGATAATACAGGGATGTTTTAGTTATTGCTGAGCAGTGCCTGCAGAGGGTCAAGGCCTTTTCTGCCTCTTGCACAACCCCATCAGCAGGTAGGCTGGGGGTGCACATGAAATTGGGAGGTGGCACCACTGGGACAGCTGACCCCAGCTGACCAGAGGCATATTCCATAACATATGGCCTCATGCTCAGTATATAAAAGTTGAGGGAAGAAGGAAGGGAAAGACCTTTGGAATGATAGTGTTTGCTCTCTCAAGTAACTGTTAGGTGTAATCAGCACACACATGCTTTCCTGTGGATGGCTGACCACCTGCCTGCTAATGGGAAGTGGTGAATGAATACCTTGTTCTGTTTTACTTGAGCACACAGCTTTTGCTTTACTTGTTAAAACGTCTTTATCTCAGTCCATGAGTTTTCTCACTTTTACTCTTCTGATTCCCTTCCCCATCCCACCAGGGAAGTGTGAGCAAATGTCTGTGTAGGGCTTAGTTGCCAAATGGAGTATCTTGGCTTTCCTTGGTCGGCAAAGCCTTGGTCAGTATGCCTTGGTATGGCATTTACTGTGACATAAGACAGACATTAGGGATAGAGTAAGTAATGAATACTAGCAGCAGTTTAATGTATGAGTCACTATTATAAGCAGCTTTGATATATTAGCATCAGTAAGCCTAAGCGGAAATTAGAGGAGTCAGGGCCTTCCAGGGCTGCAAGATAAGAGGAGATAGTTCAAGGAGCCAATATAGTTTTTCTCTAATTCAGATGCTGGCAAAATCTCAGAATCAGTCATACCTGGATTAAGATGAGACACAGGTTCCCACTTAAATATGTCTGAATTGTTCTTAAAGTTTCAGTGCTGAACTCCAATAAAAAAGTGCAGTTCATGTCCTAATAGAAATACCATCGTCAGTGCTTTTTTTAATTTAGTTTTGCTATTACACATATACATTTCATAGGCAATAAAAGTAATTTATTTCATTCTGTATCTACATAATCTACATAAAATCATAATGGTTTCATTTTAAATATATTGCCATAGCAAGGGATTTTCCATGTACAGCTGCTGTGCACTTTTACTTTTTGTGTCAGCTGTTTTAGTACACTTTTTTCATCTGTGATCATGAAAGTCTTTGGACTTTTCCAGTCATTGTGGCAGGCTCCTTGGATTATTGTGATTAATAACCTTGCCTCTAAGGAAGAGATCAAGGTGAACAGTGCCTAATCCAGATTTGTCAGCAGGACTTTTTGTTTCACTTAAGGTCTAAAGCTTCTTTTGTGTCTTCACGCATATGGTTTCACCTGCACATTTGGTAGGCTTAGCAGAAGAGGCAACTAGCAATTGTTGTGTCAGTGGGTTATTTGAGCTTTTGACAACAGATTAGTTTCTTCCAAAACTTTAAGAGATCAAAAAAAAAAAAGTATGCAAAAATAGAAATGGGCAAGAAAATTTTTTCCAGACTGTGATTTCAAAAGTTTCCCTATTTCTCACTGGGACGAAGCTGACCTTTTGAAGCTTTCAGTGAAGAAACAACCATAAATCCAAAATAAACAATACTACAATAGCAACATGCTTAACAGTAGAGTTATGCCTGGCTGGCAGCAGAAAACTCATGTCCTACAAACTGCTTTAGTGATTTTATTGTCAAAAAGCAGATTATTTTAGAGAGCCTTAAAGAGAAGGAGAAAGGATAGTGAGAATGGGAAAGAACTGGACTAGAATGACCATTTTGCATAGATCTCCAAAAGTGAAAATAAGATTAGGAATTCTAGAAAAAGAACACAAAGCTGTAACAGTGCCATCTTTGTTATGAATAAATAAAACATGATTTCTCAGGTTATGCCTAAATGTTCACAATCTCCAGTCCTCCAGCAAGGGTATCAAGCAGAGAATGCTTACGAAGATTGTGCAGCTTTTATAAAAACAGATGGGATGCTAGAACACTCCCCAGTTCAAACAAATCTTCAACTGTACTTATGCAGGGAGAAATAGTAAATTAACTCACTAAGTCTAACCTATACTTGAAAAAGAAGAAGGAACAGACCTTACAGGAGATACATGTGATCTCTCATGGAAGCATTGTCTAAGATTGTGGGGGTTTTTTAGATTAGTTCTGGGGGTTTTAAGATTAATTATGGGGATTTGTCAAACTAAGTGTACCACTTTGTAATCAAAAATGTAACAGTTTATTTTTCTAGAATAACTGAGCACCATTTTCATAATTACATATACCTGGTGATGAACATTTCAGTAGAGATCTGACAGGAACTGAATATTCTGTTCCTTACTGAGAGGCAAATGCACAGAGCTATGTTCAAACATAGTCTTCCCACTAGATCCTTCACCCAAACAAAATGTCATTTGATAGCCTCAGGATTTAGGCTTGTTTTCTTAATATGTTTCACAACAAGTGAGTTTGAGGATCAGTAGTGCTTCATGTAACGCCTAGGTAATGCTAGGCTGCCAGAGAGAAATTCTTCTGACAAACTTAACTGGTACCTTTACTGCAAACTTCAGCTAGCAAACAAGTAGGTTTTGTGTTCAGGAATGTCTACAAGCACCTCTGTAGTGTAAAAGGTAACAGGATATAAAAAAGTAAAAAGCATAGTAAGAAGAGAAGCAGCAGGACAGAAAGAATGAAAACTATAACATGGGGTTGCAGAAAAATATCCGTACTTGAATATTTGGGACCAAATAAGTTATGATGAATAAAATATTTGGAAGGCGAAGGAGCTGAGGGGGTCTTGACTTTCCCCATTTATCCTTGATTGCCTTTTTAGGAAAAAGGAAAGAGCTGAGATGGTCTGGGGTTTATTAAAAACCTCGTTCAATTTTCCTTTGTTAATTAAGAAAAATCAAGAAGAGATACACAGACTCTATTTGATTAGAAGTATTTATGCAACTTTGTGTCCAAACAGATTGCATTTCAAAGACATCCACAAAGTCATGAGTGCTTTAAAGTAGCTCTCTTTTGATCTTTCAAATTCAATTATTCAGGCTTTTTTTTCTAGAGATGCTAACATCACATCACATGCAGAGTCTGTCTCATATTTGTCCAACACAGTTTATAAGACAAGGCTTTAACCCAGGACATTTATGCAGTTGGGCTCTGCTTTTATGCAGCAGCCAGACACTCAATCTGTCATCTTCATTAGCATCAATTCTCTTGTATTTCTTAATCCCAATATTTTTTTCCAGAAGTACTTGTACCTCCCTGCTCTCCCCACAAACGAGCAGCTTTTCACTAGATAAACAGGTAGATGAGTGCTTTCAGGACTAGATTCTAGCCAGTATCAATATC
This sequence comes from Psilopsiagon aymara, assembly GCA_024733675.1. Classification (NCBI taxonomy): domain Eukaryota; kingdom Metazoa; phylum Chordata; class Aves; order Psittaciformes; family Psittacidae; genus Psilopsiagon; species Psilopsiagon aymara. The sequence continues at coordinate 8,924 of JANRGW010049670.1, read as the reverse complement.
CTCTGTTCCCTTCAGTTTCTTTGTATTAAAATCTATGTAGGTAACTTTTGTTCTACATATAGTAAGTAACCAAAGTACCATACAGAGAGACATACATGTCCTGTCAGTAAAGTACATGAGCCTGCATAATAGGTAAATTATCTACTTTTTATAGCCTAACTTTTAAAATTGTGCCCAACCTTTATGCCTGCTCTCTCACCCTCTTGCAAGACCTCCTGTATCAGTACTATTTTCCCTTAACATCAATTTATCTGTATTTCATTGCTGATTTATGTCATATTCTTCTGCGCCATTTATACCACTGCTGTGATTTTTGGAGGTCCAGTAAATTAGGCTTTGGCAGATATTTTTTTCTTTCTAATAGAATCATAAGATTGTAGAATCAGGTGTACTAATTGGCAATAAACTTCATTAACACACAGTCATTTATTCCTATTTTTGCACAAATATAAATTCAAAGCAGTAGTTTTGAACTTTGACTTATGTAACACTGAAGGCAGAATTTATCCTACAGATCTATTGATATTAGCATTCAAATTCTTCTGTTAGAGCTATGACACATTTTTTTCTGTGTGAGACACCTGTCTTAGGTATGTGTGAGATTATTAATACTGCCTAATTGCTTTAGAATTGCAAAAGTCACAGTGCGTTTTTCTGTTTCACTTTTACTCTCTGAGTACCAGCCACAGGCTAACTTGGGTATTATTAGCCTTATTCCTTTACTGTATAAAATGAAAACAAGAGGTAACAAAACCTTGCAACCCCTTCTTAAGCCTGGCAACCGACACTGTTCTAGGCTCTTTCTAGTGTAAATTAGCATAACTCTTTCTTTGTTTTCTCAAACTTGCTGACACTTATACCTCCAGCTTTTTAATGCTCTGGAGGTGATTTTTCAAAGATGCAGTGTATCTCAGCTTTTACCAGTGCACCTGGGTTAAATTCAATTAGAGAGCAGCTCTTCAAATCAGACATATGTATTGGAGCCATTCAAGGGATGTATCCTTTTATCTGAAGGCTATATTGAAATATAAATATTTAATTTTGGGTCATTTTTTTTTTTTTTTTTTCTTTCTGGCAGGTATATTTCTTTTCCTTTTTGTTGAAAAGAAAACAAAGTCACTTGGGGCTCATGCACAATATTTTTTCAGTCTGAAAAAGAATATTTTATTGTGGCATGCTTGAAATTAAAGGTAAGAGAAGCCACATTTTAGATAAGCAAATTGTATCTTGATTTTACATTTTTATCTAATAACCTATTACTTAGGGGATTCATGTAAAGTTATGAAATGCACAGGGTCAGGACCTTTCCTGGTGTAGGGATCTGACCATTTATGGAACATTGAAATTACTACAGCAGTCTCAAATATTTTCATAGAGGTAGCTCTCCCTCAGTATTTTCTGTCAAACCCATGATATTTTGCACAGACTATTTAAATATTCATTGGGCAGGAGGAAAGCATAAAAATGTATGTGGACTGCTTTTTCAGGTGTTCTTATGGGCAGGATTCATTAATTCAGTTCCCTAATCTAAGTCAGCCAGAAATAGAACTGAGTTTTCACAGGGTTCCACAACCTCACTTTGTGGAGAAAACTGACTTTGACTAATTGGATTTTATGGCAACTGCTTATAATCTGTCTTCACATTTTAGAATGCTTTATCACTCTTATTTGGGGCAATAAAAATTTGGTGGGTTTGTTTCTAAGCTATGTTTCCCAGTGAATGACTGACTTGTTGACAACGTAGTACCCAGCTATACCAGATACTTAATACAAAACACATATAGTGAAAGGAGATCAGCCAATGAAGAAGCTACCTCCATTTACCAGACAATATCAGAACTTGAGAACATCAAAATATTTGTCAATCTAGACAATTAGTAATCTAGTTTTCTTTTTCCTCCTTACATGATATTTTAAAGAAATGTCAGGAAGAAAAATTTCTCATGGTCACATCCAACACTGATTCTATTTCAAAGGAAGAGATTATTCTAAAACTATCTGCAGAGAAGGTGTGAAGCAGTGTTTCAAGAACACAGCTTTAAGTAAACTCCCAAGGCATGTATTTTTTGGCAGTGTGATTAATGTTTCTACACAATTCAAGGAAATTGTCTGCATCTGTGTTCATGCTGCACCTAGTATAACGGAGATATGGTGCTATAGTGGATCTCATTCTGTAATCTCTTGGACAATGAAAATGTGTTATGGGAGCTGATGGGAAAAAAGAAACTTTGAAACAGCTGTATTAAAAGTATCAGAAAGTGAAGGAAACCAATACCTGGAAGATATTCTGCTTTACCACACATTAGCATTCATCATCAGTAGGCCTGTTACAGAGCTTTGCATCCTCCTGAAGTCAAGCCTTCCTGGTAACCATGAGGAAGAATAAGGTTTTTTTTTTTAAGCAATTGTTTTTGGCTGAGCGGTTGTGAGGAAGACCGAAGACTGACAAGAAGTTATTTCACTGTTTCAGTAAGAATGGAAAAAGGCTGTTGCACAGATCCTTAGGTAGCCCACTTTCTTAATGATCATCACCTGCTGTGTGGGAGACAACACCCAGCTGAGGAGGTTCATCACAACTATACCAGAGTACTTATCTATTTGATCATTTGTTTGAAAATGCTTATAGGTGATCTCCCTTTTTTTACCTAAATATCATTTATTTTGCCATCCATCAGAATGATTATATATAAAGAAGAAATAAAACAAGTTTGGTATTTTATATTTCATTTTCTATTTGCAGATTTCAGATTTGAAACCAAGGATCAAGGTCTGGAATAATGATAGCACAGATTTTCTATTTTCCTATTCATAAGCAGAAGAATTGGGTATTTCTGAAGCACATGAAGCAAATAAAAGTCTCTTTTATTATTATTCATAACTAACATTCTGGTCTATTTTTATTCTTACTGTAGCTTTTATGGAAAGCTATGCATCTGAGTCAGCACCTCAAAGCAAAACTAATTTCCAATTCATGACATCTCTTTTTCCTCCAATTACTTAGCTTCATTTCCTTCTCATTTCATTTTTTCTCTTTTGACTCTCACTCACTCAGATGAAATTGCTGCACAGTGCAATTCTCCATTTGAGAGAGATATATCATATACTTGAGTAGGCTTTAGTTTAACTATGCTTTCTTGGTTTTTTTTAAACTACCATAATTACATGGCCTTGACATATAGAGCTGGAGTGTAGGAAGGAGAAAGACTGTATGGGAAGAATGCCCATTTGTGCATTTTATTATGGCTGTTGCAGTTATGTCTTCGAAGTGTCATTTTTCACTCTTCCTTTCCATACTGTTGTGCTAATGGCCTGTCAGGTTTCTAAATTTATCTCTTTCACATTTTCTGCCCTCTTTGGCTTTCCTCAAAGCTTGATTCTATTTATTCTAGCTCCTCAACTTCTCTTTCTTTTCCATACTGTATATAATTTTTTCTGCTATGCTGTATCATCTCTGTGATTGCTAAATCTTGAGCTGTTTTCAGAGTTAAAGTAGATGTAAGACATAAGACTTTCTGTGCACTTCCTCTTCCTCTTTAAAACTCAAGGTATTCAGTGTTCTTAAATGGTATTTCCAGAGAGGATCCTATAAAACTTCTGAGAGAAGTGCTAAGTTATTCATTAAAAATTCATCCCAATCTGTAAATATATTTCTAATCGCTGCCTTTGCAGTGGATTTTCTTGGCACATATCCTGCACTTGCCTAGAAACATGCTGACACTTTCAAAGGTTCCAGTGCAACAAGGTTTTCAGTATATGCCTTGAGAGGTTGTTCTGTGAATCATCCACCCACAGCAGTATAGAGCAAAATGATCCTCAATCAGGTCTCTAGGGAGAGCCATATTTTTTCATAATTTTCCCAAACAATTGTCTTTGTCTCAAAGATGACAGAATCTTGCCTACATGTACAGGAAAACACTGACTGAGTTTGCTCATTGTCCTGATACCTGAACATTGATGCAGCCTCCATGACTTGTACCACAGATCTCCAGCAGATTATGAAAAATTAAAATGCATTTTGTTTACTCACAAAGCAAGGACATAAAAAAATATGTCCTGACTGCTATATGTATTATTTTTCACAATAACTGTGGCTGGGTTTTTTAAGACTACTTTGTAGAAAGAGAAATGGCAGGTATAGTAGTAAGTCTGCAATTAAAAATCATGTGCTCAATGCACTAGCGTCGTCGTGCTTTAACCCCAGCCAGCTACTAAGCCCCACACAGTTGCTAACTCACCCCTCATCTCCCCTGGTGGGTTGAGGAAGAGAATCAAAAAAAAAAAGGTAAAACCATGGGTTGAGATAAGAACAGTTTAATAATGAAAATAAAATATTATTATCATAATCACTATTATTATTATGGTATATTTATATATAACATATATAATATGCAATTATTTTATTATATATAGTGTAGTATATTGTAAGATATTGCATATAGTATGTTCATGTCAACATGTTATACTTAGGTACATAAATGTATTTATATATATTTACTTTTACATTTTGTATTTATAAATAGTTATATTTATTATAGTAATGATATTTTTCATAATAATGTAATAATATAATTTGCCATATATAATACAAGCATAATATATAATAGAGTAACAATATAATTTTCTATAATAATTTGTTTGGATTTGGGATTTTTTTTGTGGTTTTGGAGGTTTTCCATTTTTGTGTGTTCTTTCTAGGTTTTTTCTCTAATTATGACAACTCCTGCTCAACTCTCTCAAAGTTTATATGCTAGGCATTATGTGCTGTGGTATGGAATACCCCATTGGTAGTTTGGGTCCTGCCTGTGCTCCCTTCTGGCTTCTTGTTTCTCTCTTAGCTCTCAAAACATGGGAAACTGAAGTCCTTGACTTAGGTTAAGCACTACTTACCAACAACTAAGACATCAATGCGTTATTAGCATTCTTATACTAAATCCAAACCCAGTGTTGTACCAGCTACAATGAAGAAAATTACCCCAACTGAAATGAGGACAAGTGTTATTCAATAACAGATTAAAACCAGAAAAAAGCACCCTCTGTAGCATTGCCGAGGTCAGCGTTAAGATGTTCTGAACACATGTGGATTCTGCAACTGAAAGCTTAATGTTAAACATCAAATGCTTCTGAATTTTCCTTTGAATTTGAGAGAGTCAGATCATTGCAACTTACATATCTTATCAGGTTTCTTCTTTCTAGGGGCATCCAGACATTATTTATCTTATATATCTCACTAAGCAAACTGTATCTGGGTCAGTCGAATCAAGACAGAATTCTCAATGTACCTTAACTGATGACATGACCAAGGATCCTAGGGTTCAATTTTTTGCTGCAAAAATGGATATGCCAAATGAGAGTGTTCAGCTGCTCAGAGGAGAAAAGCTTCCAAATAGAGGGCTTCCAAACTGCTGACAAGGGTTCTCAGTTGCAAGTCAGACAGGATTTGGAAAACTTTTTTGTGGGTCTTTTGATTTGCAGACAGCAAAAGCAAGATCCTGACCCCAATGAATAATATACCAAATGATAAACCCCAAGGTAATAAAAAATTATCTAAGCCATAAAGCTGTAAGTGCTCATGCAGTAGGGAACAAGGAAAAGCTAAATGCAATTTTAGCATTGGTACAATATATTAATGTATGCTTATTCACAGTAGTTTCATACTCCATTCTTGATCAAAGTAGGCTGACTGACTTTGTTTTCTGTTATGATGGAATGCTTTAAGTTAAAAAATATTTTTTTTTTTTCTATGGATCTATGGAAAAAATAGATTCTCTCATACCACAGTCATACCTGTGTTGATTCTGCAGGAGTAAAATTAAAAATACCTTTATGTTGGTCAGCAGTTCTAAATACCTAGAGGTAGCAGACCTGAGTCAGGCAGTGTGAGTTCTACACAGACACTTTTCACAGAAGTACACTACTTCAAATATAAAGATGATGCAGTCATAGCAACATGAATAGTGAACAATTAAAATCATCAGAACTCTCTGAGTGGGGCATTGCTAGGGTAAGAAGTGAGCACATCTCCATAAACAAGCTGAGAATCTGTATCCAAAGGAATGGTGCTTCCAGCAGGAGTAGACGATGGCCAAAGACAGGCGAACTGGCACTCTCCCTGCACTCTAGGTGCAGGACTCCCATTAATAGTTAACAGCAACAATACACAGAAAACAAGGTGAGAACAAGTCCTTATACAAGAGTTCAAGAAAGCAATTAAATCTGAATTCCCAAAGCATATCTTTTGGCAAGCTTACAATTAGTTCAGATGTGAATATCCTTCTTCCCCAGTGTGTTTACACTTACAAACAGACACACAACAGAGGCAATAACTATGGCCCTGATTCTGTAAGAGTTCATCTATCAAGACTGAGGTATTTACATCTGCCTTACACACCTGTACATAGTGCTCTGTAAATGGTTCTGCAAGTATTCCATATGCTTTTATGATACATATGTTACTGTATTTGATACAGAAATCCATTACTCTGAGGATAAAGTGGCTTCCGTCATCTGGTTATGTTTATTTTTGAAAGCTTTTAGCACTTTCATGGCTGCATGACAAGTTTAGATTATTACAGTGTATCCTAAGTGTAAACGGAGATTTGGAATCAAAGTACAGCTTCACTTATTCAGTATTTGCCGCTCATTAATCTTTCTTTCTTTTTTTCTTGAAAATGCCCACCAACAATTTAACAACCCACAGTGCATTGTAATGTCATATATAAACTTGTCTTGTGGTTATAGTAAACAACATTTCTCAAAATCACATAGAGTCTCTCAATATTCTTCTACTGTGTGGTCAAAATGGAGCTGTAAAACTTTCAGTAGTCCATGTTGAACAAAGTGCTGGTATTATTTCTAGTATTTTGTGGGTTGGCTCAAAGATTACTAGACATATCAGTATGCATGTATATATGTATAAATGAATTTATGTATGTTTATGTAGGAGAACATACACATAAATAAAGGCAGGCAAAGAAAACCTGTTGATATGTGCCAAAAACCCCACAAAGGACCACCCATAAAACTTAGAGTATAATTTAAGTGACTGACTTTGAATCAGATTTCTAGTTTTCTTAATACTATTTTCTTGAGTTTGTAACCTGTTACTTGCAAAGCCTCAGAACAAGTCACAGCTCACAGATAATTCAGTATCTTCCTTGTACGGAAAACAACAAGAAAAGAGAGTTACATGAAATTATTTTGCCAACAGTTACGCAAAAGTATTTCATCCTATTTTCCACTCAAAATGTTGGCCTTCCTTACAGAGAGATTTTGGTCAAAATTTGTCCTGCTTTCAAAAACCAGCAGGCAAGTAGATATGTTTTTAGAGTAGCATCATGACTGAAAAGTCCCCATCCACACAGAATAAATGTCTTTTCTATAGCAGCAGTAGGATCTGCATGCAGTAATGGCAAGTGGATTGCAGAATTACATTAGAAATTGTGATAACATCAATGCTTCATAGTTATCAAGAAGAAGACTACTATGATTCCCTGACTTGATATAGAGTAAAAAAGCAAATACCAGAATATTATGTTCATGCATAAAGTGAAAATGATGCTGTCATTAATTCATTCTCTAAATGCTTACATTAGGTTATAAAAAGCGTTTGAAATTTAAAATTGACTTTTCTTACAATGCACGCTGGGGAAGGAAAAAGCTGACTACATTTGATTTAGGTACACTACAATTAGAAATGTGTGAATATAATTTTTACTACTAGTAAAAAGAGTGCAAATATATTAAAATGTAGTACATCCATTACGCATTTTGTTGGTTTTCTGTCATGCAAGAAACAATTTACTGTAAATTAACATAATATGCCTCAATTTAAAAAGTACTGTGCTTTTGGTTTTGATTGAACAACAAGGAAGCTCTGGGGAAAGCCAATAGCAGTTCTTTCTGACATTTTACTGTTTCAAAAAAGAGGAAAACTTAATACCCAGAAATTAAACCTGTGTCCCATAAGCTTAAAAAGCTTAAAAATAAATGCTCTTTTATTTCTAGCGCTTTACTGAGCCTTGCCCAGCTTCAGCTGCCAATGAAACACTGGCATAAAAGAGAAGTAAAAGGGAGTAAAATTATAAAGAATTTGGTAAATATGAGTGGGAAAAACTCAACAAATTCCATGATTACTGATATATATGTCTTTCCTTTTAATATCCCATTGTCTTCTCAACATTTCTGGTGGTTTCCCTTAAATATTTAATATTAATATTTGTTGATGGTCCTGTTCATTTAAAAAGATGTTTATAGATAACTATGCCATACGGAAACTGAATGGTGAGATACAACTGGAATACAATACTAGAAACTTAATTCTACAAATTAGAAGGAGCTGATTATTTTATATCACCTTATAATTTTCCAAAACTGAAAATCTGTTTTCTTTTGAAATTTTAACTTTCCATCTGCCCATCATATGCCCAGTTACCTTACCTTTTCCTCTCCAGCTTGAACTCTTAGTAGGATGTTCTGACTGAGATGTGGGAAAACCTTCCCAAGTCAGGCTGCAGTTGTAACTTTGCTATGAGCAATGTGAATGGCACAGATGTGAAGAATTATTGGAAATCCAAAGCTTTGTTTGCTGTCTCTTTCACTGTTCTTCAGGTCATCTTTATTCAGAAGCAGCAAAGGAAGGAGGAGAAGGCAAGAGTAGGAAGCCCTGCCTACCCTGCTGTCCAATTGTCAACAGTAGCAGTCATTTTTCTCCTTTTTAGTAGCTGGTGCAACGCTGGTTTTTTTACTTTCAGCTGGGGAACAGTGCTGATAACACCGATGTTTTCAGTTACTGCTTAGTAATGTTTGGTCTGACCAAGAACTTTCTGAGTCTCACGCTCTGCTAGGGAGGAGGGAAAGCTGGGAGGAAGGAGAGACAGGGCACCTGACCCAAACTGACCAAAGAGGTATTCCGTACCACAGCACAT
>JANRGW010049669.1:0-27855 GCA_024733675.1 Psilopsiagon aymara | reverse complement strand
CCGGGAGCGCGGCCTCGCGGACCCCCCTCGGAGGGGTCGCGCCGGAGCCCCGGGAGCGCTCCGCGATCCCCGCACCTGCTTCCCACGAGCAGCCCCCGCCGCGCTCCCCAGAGAGTACCGAGAGCCCGCGGAGAGAGCCCCGGCGGCCGCACGCAGCGAGTGAGGCTTGCCGGTGTATAGCTCCCTGCACGCACGTACCGTAGGACCACAGGGTGGTTGGGGTTGGAAGGGGTCTTAAACATCATACAGTTCCGGCCCCCCTGCCACTGGCAGAGACACCTTCCACTAGACCGGGTTACTCAAAGACCCGTCCAACCTGACCTTGGACACTGCCAGGGATGGGGCAGCCACGGACGTAAGCATCCACATGGCTGCAAACCCATACACCCAAAGGTCTGGGTCCACGTTCCTCTTCCATGGCCGGTGGAGCTGGTCTGAACCGTTTCACCTCTCATGATTAGACATCCATGGCTTCTATCAGCATTAAAACATTTCAGGAGAACTGCAGTGACTTCGAGGTTTCCTTGCTACTGTTGGTGGTGTTATTCCAGAAAAATAGAGGCACTGCTTCACAGCCTCAGTACTGGGAGCAGTATCCTCAGTACATGTTCAAGCCCCAGGCATTACATACTGGTTACAGGTGGGGAAGGGTTGATGTGTGTTCAACTATTCAAAAGATGAAATGGGGGTTCCTTGAGACACATGCATCACTTTGTAGCATGTGCATGCTACACGTGATGAGCATGATTTCAGTGTTCATCACACATCCATCATGGTCATACTGTTGTGACCAGGCTTCCAAATCATACTCCAACCTCCATTATTAAATTATCAGATCTAATGAGATAGTGTCTGTCTTTCAGGCAACATTATGGATCAATAAAGTATCTGTCTTTTCCCTTTGTCCAAAAAAAAGCTCTAAGAAATTAATCCCTCCACTGAAACCAATACTGATTCTGCAGTTCATTGAGGTGGAGGGTGCTGCTGCATGCACGCCCAGCTCATAATCTGCAGGGTTTGAATTGAAAACTGGTTCTTCTGAATTCAAATTCCCATTTTAATTTTTCTTTTGAGGGTGGAGAGGTGGGGTGGTGTAACGTGTGGTGCTTAGCTGTGTTCAGCTTTTCCAGCAGTGATTTATGATCTTAAACGCAGAGCCAATGACATATGTTGTTCCTTAGTGACTTCAACAAATACAAAGTTGTGAATGAATGTTGCTATCAGAGTCGCTTTCTCAGTACTTAAAAATATCTGAGCAAAGTAGTATGAAGCGCCAGTCATTTCTCATGATAATGTTCTTGCCTGGGAGCATTTAGATCAGATTTATTTCTTTTTACAGTGCTGTGATTTCTAGTAGGAACTATTTATAGCTCTCTGCAGGTGATGTAAAAACACGTGATCTTTAAGTAATTTTGCAAAATAAAATTTAACAAATAGTAAAATAATTGAATAATTTTACAAAAAACAAGCACAGAAACACCGGGACCAACCTTTCTGTAGGGCTGGGTGAGCAGAACCGAGCCTCCATCCCCCTGACTTGCTCCACCATGAAGCCATATTCAGCACATCCACTTCTCCAAGTTTAAAGCGCATTTAAGACTCGGGGAAGCGAAATAGCAAGAAAATTGTAAAGAAAAGCTTGGGGGGGGGGGAGGGTAAAGAAAGAAAAAAGGAGAAAGGACTTATTCAAACGGCTTGGTAGGAGCCGTCGAGTTCCCCATCCAGGCGGGTGGCTACCGGGGCTCAGGACCGCAGTTCTCCTCGTGGCCGCCAGGGGGAAGCGCCGCTCCACCGAAGCGCGATGCTGTGGGCAGAGCGCCTTGGGGTGGGAGGGCCGGTAGTTTTGGGGTGTCGAACAGGACCCGGTAGGTGATTTACCGAACAGGCTGGCCCGTGAAACCGATGGGGAGCCACTGCCTGCTAAGCTAATCCCTAAACGTCACTAAAATAAAGGGGCTGGGAGGAAAGATGTCGCGGGCATCGCTGGTGGCGGCCGTACCCGCAAGGAAGCGCTTCCCGTGGCTCCCAACGGCGGCGTCTGGTTCTTCTTTTTCCCTATAGCCTTCTCTATAGGATAGAGGTGTAATACACATCCTGCCCTCTTTGCCAGCTCATTATAGCTAATAATGCGATATATCAGAAACATGTTGTTTATTAGCTTCTGGGCAAAGGTACATTCTTGAGAACTTGTCAGACACTAATTGTGGAGGGTTTCAGATTGGATTCCTGCTGGATGGTGTCTTTGACCTGCGACAGCACAGTTATTACAAGCAATAGAGAGAACTTTGCTTTGAATGTAAGCGTTTTTCCATGTCCTGCACTGCCTGTTTTCTCAGGCACTCGCTTGGGATTCACACTTGCTGTATTTGTATCCCTAGCCCCCTTGCTGGGTTTTAAAGGCTGTGTTGAATTTAGTATGTGAAACAATTACTTTTTATTGTGGTCAAGGAAATGTTTTGGTTAGTTGGTTGGTTGGTTATTCTCTGCCCTGGTGTTCGTCAAAAGTTTCTGTAGCCATTTCACATTGATTTTCTTTAATATCTGAGAGAAGTTTTGCCTGGTCCCTCTCTGACATTTCTCTTCCCTGCTTCGTTAAGTAATGTTGCTCATTTACAGGGATGAATGAATTTTAGCTAGATTGTCCTCTGCATGGAACTGAAAGAATAGTACAGGCAAACTAGGCAGTGATTTTTCCCATGGCATGTGTGAGGGCTTACGCTCAGGAGCTCGCTGGGAAATGCGCACCAGGCCCTAACACTGTGACACTCTGTGTTGGGAAATGGAAAATTTCTCCAGCAGCCGAAGGCATCTCTGCTATTGATCAAGCCATTCCTTCTTCTCCCAGAAGAGCTACAGAAAGCTCATGAAGTTGCATGGAGGTGTGACATAGTGTGGGTATCGACCCAAGCAGTAAGCTTGTCAGAGGCATTCTGTTCTGCCAAGACATTTCACTAGGTGAAGAAGATTGCCTGTTTTCTTGAAATCTCCTGCATTTGGCCTCCTAGCTAAGACTGCAAAAGACAGCACCTGGGACAGTGGGTTTGGTGTTACAAATTCTTTTCCAATAGAGAGCAGTCTGAGTTGAGCAGTCACTGCAGGAATCCCTGATCATGAGCTACCGTCAACTCAGCCACTCTCAACACACAGAATGCATATGAACAACAGATGAAAACCTTGTTTCCAACTCTCCTTTTTCTTAATATTTGTTGAGACCACAGTCAAGAGGTGCTGGATCCAGCTTTGGGCTCCCCAGTAGGAGACATGGTCATAGTGGAGAAAGTCCAGCAAAGGGCCAATAAGATTGTTAAAGGACTGCAGCATCTCTCCATGAGGAGAGGCTGAGAGAGTTGAGACTGCTCAGCTTGGAGAAGAGAAGGCTCAGGGGAATCTTATCCATGTGTATAAATACCTGATGGTGGAGGAAAGAATAGGGATCCAGGCTCTGCTCAGTGCTGCCCACTGACAGGACAAGGGGCAGAAACACAAATTAAAAACCATGACATTCCATAAGAAAATATGTTTTTAGTTTGAGGGAGAGCGAACAGAAGAACAGGTTACCCAGAGAGGTTGTGAGGTCCCTGTCTGTGAGTATACTCAAAACCTGAGGGGGAACAGTCCTGGGAAACCACTACAGCTGACCCTGCCTGAGCAGGAGGTGGGACTGTCTGATCTCCAGAGGTGCCCTCCAGCCTCAGACCCCTGGGGTCCTTCAATCTATGGAAACAGTGTCATCCTGTGAAACTCTCACTTTCCCCAAACTATTCCACAAGTGCATCAGGTAGTGAAGTCACACAACCAACCTTGCTGATGTGAAAGTTATTAGAGTCTGGTAGACTTTGAAGTATCTTGTGTACTTATGAATGGTAAGGAGGGGTATTTTAATGCCTTTTTTCCCCACCATTCTACTGTGCTGTGAACACCCACAGAACACAACCAGTGCCCTGCATTTCAGCTGTGTGATGGACCACACTGCAGACAGAGATGGTGGGGTTTGTGTATCCCGTGGCAATAAAGAGCTGCTTAGTGGAGTTTTGTGAAAGGTGTCTGGGGGCAGAGTGACATTTGAAAGGATTGCTCAGAGATAGAGTTGGTCCCTTCTTGCGTGACACAAAAGACATCAGTGGTGCCACTGGGAGAGAGAGGCAGGTGACCGCAAGCGCTGTTCCAGCAAAATTCCAGCTGATTGCGAGAAGCAACATCTTTAGCAAGCAGCACTGATGCTCATGCATGCTGTTTATTGCAATTCCCAAATCTGCAGGTTCAAAGGTCGAAAAACTTCATCTGAATCTAATCTTGAGCAGATTGCTTTCTGCACACATTCAGTTTAGAAATGAAGGAAAGGCTGTACTCTTTGTTTGGAGGTCGTCTGTTATTGGCAACCTACACTTCAGTCTATTTCCACATATTAGACTAACACCTGAGTGAGTGAAAGATATGGCTGAACACTGCTGTCATGGATTCATGGCATACCTTAAGCTTTTGTGTTTCTGACAATCACTCTGGGCACCTTACGGAGATCCATACTCCAAGAAGAGAGCTTTGGGAGGTGACAGCCCTTTTTCTCACAAGTAGCTGGCAGGAAGTTTAAATGACCTTGGATCTGTATTAGACGCTTTGCATGATTAGAGCAGGGAAATGATACCTTGAGATACCCCACAACCCGCAAAGAAGAGGAGAACATTTCCAATATTTTTCAATCCATTGTAAGGTTATAAATCCTTGGATTAGAGCATTAACACAAAGCTTGTCTGTTGCTTACAATGACATTCCTGTCTTTCTACACCCACAGAAAGAGGCTCCATATTTTTCCCCAAACCCAACTTGTTGTCTGATTCCTCATAATTCCCTTCTCCCTTACAGCTCCTATCCTCCCTACAGGTTAAGCCATCTGGTTCAGGTTTGCACAGTTTAAGTTTCACCTCTGTGTCTGAGTGTAACTGTTGAAAGCCTAGTGCTGGTCAGTGAGGAGCATGGGGCCAGGGCCAACAGTGGGGCTCAGGCCTGGTGCAGCCCTTGCAGCACCTTTGCAGGGAAATGCTGCACACAGGTGGGTTCTGACAGGTCACTTGTATCAGCTCAGCTTGACAGTGAGGTAGCCCTTTTATCCTCTGCTCTGGAAAAGAGAGAATTCTCTTTATACCAGTGGATAGCAATGCAAAGTCAGAGCGTGGGGTCGAACCTGCTCACAGATGTTTCCCCATGGAAGAACTAAAGTTTTATTCACATCCTTGCCAGGTTTACATGTGAAATCTTTTCCCTATTGCTGCAGAGTCTAGAAGAGTCTGCCCTTGAGATGCAAACCATGAAAGCCAATGGGATTTGCAACAAATCCTGACCTGCTTAGTTCATGGTCTTAATTTCAGGAGGCAGAAAGGGCTACCTAGCAGCAGTCCTTCCTGCATCACACAGTCCACAAACTTCCTTAGCAGTATAAACTGTGACTTTTTGGTTTGCTTTCCTCTTGCTTTGTGAGAATACAGGCTGCTTTTCTGTGCATCCTTGAACTCACCTCCTCTGTGAGTGCTAAACTCCACAAAAAAGAGCTTGCTGTTACCTCACCTTGCATCCACCCCTGGTTTCTTCTCCTGAGGGCACACAGTGTTTAGCAGAAAGAAGGCCATAAACTAGTGAAGTTGGCAGTACAACTAGAGGGAGGTTCCCTGCTTTGCAACCATTGACATTGTGCTAATAGTATGGGAATGACAGTACAAATAAATGTACTTAGGCTCTCAGCAGGCCTCGTGAGAAGCAGGTTGATTCAAATGCCAACATCGGCAAAGAGAAGCATATGTTGTCTTCTCAGTCTGTGCTCTTACTCAACGGTGGCTGTCATTGTATCTCCTGACATTCTCAGGTGATTGCCCATGGCTCTTCCCATTCTCCAGAATTGAACTTTTAAACATGAAATATGTAAACCATGCTTTTGCATAGAAATAAATAATAATGTAAAAGATGAAAAAGTCTTCTCTAAACCTATAAAATACTTGTAACTGATGTGTGGAACTAGATTCAGCACAAGATTGAAGTAGTTTTAATGCAAGAAATCTGGAGTGGGTCTTTTTACAAAGTCATGCAGTGACAGGACAAGGAGGAATGGCTTTAAAGTCAAAGAGAGGAGATTTAGATTAGGTAACAGGAAAAAATTCTCTACTATGAGGGTGGTGAGGCCCTGGCACAGGCTGCCCAGAGAAGTTGTGGCTGCCCCATCCCCAGCAGTGTCCAAGGCCAGGTTGGACAGGGCTTTGAGCAACCTGGTCTAATAGGTGTCCCTGCCCATGGCAGGGGGTTGGAACTGAATGGTTTTTAGGGTCGCTTACAACTCAAAGCATTCTACAATTCTATGACTATTCTATGTTAAACACTGCTGATAGATGCTTAGATCCAAAATGCAACAGTTTTCTGTGTAAACATAGGGGTGTTTTATTCACCTGAGTGAGCAACAACTTGGTAAACTTCTGAACTGGAACTTTGTGATCCTATCATCTATAAAATATATTTACTGAATTTCCTCAAAATGGCTTAATTTGCTGATTAGTATTTTAGCTAGCTAGAGTAGCAGTTATATATATATATTTGAAAAGTCATTAGTGTAGCGTTGTATATTATCTTTAAGGCTTAATCCTCCCATCTGGTGATTTTCTTTAAGTACATCCTGCACAGGGCACTCCTTGTGAGGAGAGATTACACCTTTAATGAGCTGAGCAAAAAAAGCAACTTACTCTGTATTCTGAAGCACCTAAGTAAGAAAGCTCTCTGTGGAGAATAACCACCAAAGTTTCAAACATAGTATTAATACAGATTAATCAGACTTAAACTAAAGAATACAAATTCTGCATCAAGGGTTTCTGCATATGCTACTGTACATTTAATTCCTTCATAAGGAGGGAGAGAACAAATCTTAGAAGGAACAACACAGAAATGCACTGAACTAAGATGGAAGGATCAATATTGATAAATTCTTCATTAAGTTTATATTCAAATATTCATAATGGATGGAATGTGAATGTACTTGTGGACAATATAGGACTATAGTAACCCAATGTACTTAGTGATCTTAAGGACAGAGGATTGGAAGTTTAGAAATTGGTTAAATGCAGACAAGAAGTACCAAAATCTATTTGATAGTACATGTCTCAATTTTATTATACATGCGTATACATGTATATCTCTCATATTTAGGTTATAAGCTATAAATATTTATGCCTATTGATGCATGTATGTACATATCAGACCTACCTGTCAACTGCGTTTTGGCTGTGTAAATGCTAGAATAAAATTGGATTAGCATGTTTTAAGCTGTTTTGATGAACTCAGGTCTTTTTCGGCTGCTATAGTTTCCATATTTACTGCATTTCTCTGTGTTGTTTACACGAACACTGGGAATATTGACAGAACTCACTATTTCTGTTTCTGGTCAACACAGGTAACTGTCAAATATACCAATAAACATCAGTTTCCTCTTTTGTAAGAGTTCACATAACCTTTCCTGTCAGCCTGCAATGATTCATTATAATAATTAGCTGCTGCTACCAAAATTGCATTAATGCAGACCATTTGGAAAGCTGTAGACACAACTTACATTTATTTTAAGATTTGCAATATACTGATTTTCAGGATGAATTTATTGGCAAGGGTTAGGTGGGAATAAATGTTCTCAGCAGTTCCAAATCCCATTAAATGTGACTTCTGTTATTAGATTCAAATGCTATAATTAATAAAATTTCCAGAAAAATGAGGTTTTAAATGGTTCTATCTAGAATTTACATTTATAGAAATTGGACGGAACTGAAAAAAAAGAAAAAAAAAGAAGAATTAAAAAAAAAAAAAAAAGGAAAGAACCTGAAAATGCCAATGTCAATGTTTTGGAAAAGATACTGATGGAGGTTTCACAATTATCTATATATAACACTACTGAATGTTAAATACTAATGATTGAACTATAACAAACATTATAACATCCCACACCAATGCAGGATATGCCAGTCCTACAGCTTTGTGGGAACACATTTTGCCAGTCTCAGTACAATAGAATTCAGAAAGGTGAAATTTATAACATGTATTACGTGTAGAAGTCAATAAGCCAGATCTTAACGTAGTATAAATTGACTAAGTGAAGAGCAGTGGAACTACACACATATATCAGCTGAGGTTATGCCTCCAGTGTGACCCAGTAATTAAGATTCAATCAATGAGAGTTTGTTTGAATCCGAAGAATGAGATCTGGCACAAACATTGAGGTTTGGGGTTTTTGTTTGTTTTAGTTTTGTTTTTTTCTTTTGGTAAATAATTTATTCAATGAAAAATGCAGGTGGCTTGCTCACAATGCAACTGCAGAGCAGGCTAAAACTTGCCAATTCGTATTAGTCAGTGGAAAGACGAAAGTAGAGTAATCACTAGAGGTACTGGGCATTTGGGTTTTAGTATTTCTAAAGTATCAGTAAGATGGAAAGAAGGATATAGCTGCAGAAAGAGTTAAAAACAGTTGTGAGGAATTGCCATAAAACTGATGCTTCAGATAGTCCCTTTGGTGTGAGAAACCCAGATTAACTCTTTGTTATGGGCAGCCATTATCTTTTTGGACATAAGGAAATTTGTATGGATTTTCATTTTTCTTGCCTCATAAAAAATGTTTCACTTTCACAGAAGTGATTGAGCGTTCAGTGGGTCAGCTATCAGTGGAGATGAATACCTGTGCCAGCCCTTGCCAAGGAAAGCTTTGCATATTTAGACTGTAGCAGATTCAAGTTCAGTCCCAGGTGTAGAATGCCTTCCCTGACTACTTGTGCAGTAGTTTTTGAAGTTTATGAACTGGAAAGACAACATGGCATGTGCTGGTCCCCAGGCTGCACACTTACTGTATCTGATCCTTCTTTAAAGTCCACAACAACTTCATTGGAGAAAGAGGATTACCTTTATAAGTAAAATAAGCTGGATTTATTGCCATGCCTTTCACTTTCAGTAACTGAAAGCTAGTGGATTGTTTTAATATTTGGAGCTGTATATTGGAATGGATCACAGACTGCTGGTCAATACTGTATAAGAAATTTTACCTGCTTGTCTAAACACATCACTTGTGGAAGCAGGGAGCTAACACAGCTGTTAATTTCAGCAGCCAAAGAGTGGGTCAAGGAACATAGCATCTCAGGTGCACAGAAGAGGATCAAAAGAATAGCTTCAAAGAGAAAAAAATGACTTAAATAAAATATGACCACTGGAATAGTTGCAGTTTGATCTACTGGTGTTTTCCCTGTTTACTAAAAAGAACAAAACAAGATCCATCAAATGTTAATCAGATGCTTTTTGTGTAGAGAGCACTGGGGCAGAATCCTGGGTATGCTCTAGACAGCAGGAGAGAATAAGTTTCAGGCAAATAATCCAAGACAAGAGACCTTAAGCCTGTCAGTTAGTTTTCCACTCTAAATGTGTTTCATTATAAAGTGTCATTTTGTTGAGATCAGATTATGGTGCTTTCTCTGCAGCTTTTTGAGTTCTAGCATCTACACCACAGAAAAGTAGATTACCCATCCTGGAACAACCAGCACTCCAGTAGCTAGGGCATTCACCCAGATTCAAGACTCTTTTGTAAACACCAGACTTGAGTATTAGTCTCTTAATGTGATGATAAACTGAATGTTCTGCCAGCTGACTGTTAACTGTTTGTTTTATTTTATGGATGACTAACTTGGACTTCCCAAGGCTTACAGAGCACTTGCAGTGGTAGACAAAAGTGGTGAGAGCTGTGGTTTCTCCACACCTCTGACTGCAAGGTGCTGTGTTCTCTGGTAACGTGCACAGGGTCGCAAGCCACGAATTTTAATTCTTGGTCTGCCACAAATTCACTTTGTCGCTCCAGGCAAGTTCCTATCTCCTCAGCTGTAAAATGGGGATAATAATAAAAATAATGGTTTCCTATTTTTTGACATCGATAAATTCATCTGTGTTTTTGAGGCATGCAAATACTACAGTGAGTGGCCCAGAAAAGACCATGAAAAAATGAATAATTCTGTATTTACTGCAGGGTTTGGGTATGCAGTAAATAAGGCACTGCTAACTGGCTGGTGAAGATTACTTTCCTAAGTAGCTGCTTATTCAGTAGGTACTGTGTAATCAGTACTTACTTATCCTGTGTAATGAATGGTTAAGGATTATTTGGGAAAGAAAAGGGAGGCAAAGACACATTTCAAGAAAAATCTTAATAGTGATTTACAGGAAAGCACAATTATGATTTCATCATCCATTTAGGTTCTAGTGTTCTCCAACTTTAAAGCACTTGATTTTGGCAGCCATCATAATGTTCTTCGGCAATTATCTTCTGTGCAAGCACATGATTAGGTCTGTAACTTGCGCTCTCCCGTAAGAGCTTTACTCAAAACTAACATTTTGACTACGCACATGTACCCATTCTTCACATGCAATTATTTCTCTCTGGAAACCAGGAAAAATAAATCTGCCTTTTGTTTGTTTATGTTTTTGTTTATTTTGTTTTGTTTTGCTTTGCTTTGCTTTGTTTTGTTTTAAATGTCTGTTCTGATCACACCATCATATTCCCATTCTTATACTGCGTTTCTCTACGTTCTCAGATTAGCTGCAGTGCTGGGGGACTGTTCAATTTGTTACAGTGTTTCTCCCTTTCTACACAAATAAAATACACCCCCAAAGCCTCTTTTTTTGACAAATAGATTCTTGCTATTGAAAATAGGAGGGAAAATAGTAAAGACCACTGTACCTGGTGGTATGCTAATGCTTCAATTCAAACTCTGAGTAGCCTGAGCATGTTCATCCCACATTTTAGCTGCTTATTAGACCATTACTATTGCATCTGTTAAAAGCATGTGCAATCCACAAAACAAGCTGCCACACGTCTCTTTACAATTACATTGTTCAGAGACGTGTATTGTCAATCTCTACGTAGAATTTGTGTATACGATGTTAGTGCAGCAGTGCCCTGACTGGGCTCATTTGATTATAGCTGGAGTCATGCCTACTTTTCTACGCATAAGAAAATCTAAGCTCTGCCAAGACAGATTACACACAGATTTGTCAGTCTAATCTCCACCCTATTTGGTGATGCTAGATTTAAAATTAGGACATATCAAATTGTAATCGTGATATCTGAAGTAGTCTTGACATAAAAGGGAATCACAATACTGACAGTGTTTTAATGTGTCTAATAAAAGAAGAATGTTTTGTTGTATTCTACGTATTTCTAGACATTTATTTGATACTCTTACGTGTGATATCTGAGATATATTTAAGATAATAAGAATATACTGCATAAACCAAAGGAATATATGACTGAAAATAATAATTTAAAATTTTATCTTAAAAGCTAAAGTTCTTGCTACTTATATTGAGAACCTTCATGAGTGAATATTTTGGAGCAAATTATTTCTATAAATGTCTCTTTACAGGCCCTGATCTTCTGAACTGCACACATGATTCATTCTGGGCGTGTGAATTCATTGCAACTGAACCCATATGCAAAGTCATTGCAGCGATTAACTCAGTAGATGAATGTTTGCGAAACTCTGTCCTTCAGGTTTTTGCTTTTCAATTTACAAATGGTGCTACCGGCTATAGCAGGATACAAACAATAGGCACGGAATTATCGCCAGGGATGGCTGTTGCCTGTAGTCACTTATGAATTAAACATCTGCTGTCTCACATTGAAAACATTTTAAAAATAGTTTGCATATGAAAAAGATGACTGTAAAAGAGATTTCAGTGAAGAAATCCTTAGCTTGTTGTGAACACAGCAGCCTTGCTGCTCAGTAGAAGATCGTCAGAAGTACGTCACCCTTTGCATTTCTGTTTGGCAGAATCTGATGGCCTAAATTTCATTTAATGCATTTTGCTTAGTGTTTCCTATTGGGTAGGTCTGCATCTTCAGAGGCACCTAGATATTAGAAAATATAGTGAAGTAGAAGGTGGGGATTATCTGAATGTGACTTTTCATGTGGGCTCCCCTAAAAAGGGGCAAGGTGTAAATATAATTTTTATTTAACCACTGATGAGCACACTGAAGAAAGTCTCTTACAATGATCTCCCACACAACCCATGTCTCCAGAAATAATGCTACATTAATAGGCAAGGGATGAACGTAATTGCAACTAGCAGAATTTCATCGGAGACTATGCTAAATATAAAGAATTCAGTGCTAGAATGTATTGAAATAATTGTAGCCTCGCTGTACTTTGAGTTAAAAGTAAAATTCTCATCTTCCCAGAGCAGCAGCCTGATGCTTATAATCAAAACCAATTTGAAACACTGGCCTGTTCCCTAGTGTCAGGAAAAGAGATTAAGGGGAGGGAGAGATCACTGTCATCTTTCATATCACAGGACATACTTTGAAAAGGTCACAGTGAGATCAGGGAGAAACCTGAATGCAGGAAGAATATACCATTTACCAGCACTCCAGCACCAGTTGTAACGTGGAGCTATGAGCCAGTACCACAAGCAAGGTTATAATAACAATGATGTTTAAATTCAACAAAATCTTTGGTGGCAAGCAGCTACTGTGCAGTTGTGTCTTATTTAACCCAGCTATGACTGCACACAGGTTTACTTTTTAAAGACAAGAATTTACTGTGCTAAAGAGCTGATGCTGTCACTTTTGCTGTGTGGTTTTGTATTGATGCATGGAGAAGGTTGAATGTCTTTGGAAGGCCAGACTCAGATGACAGCATGGAATCCTGAGCAATCTCCTGTATTATTATATAAAGGGCCTGAATCATTAAGAAGATTCCTTTTTTTTTTTTTTTAAACGGATAAGAGCTGCTACTACATGGCTCTTAGCCCTTCAAATGCCGACATAAATAATGAAATACTTCCCTGCCATTCTCTCTATTGCACGTAGATACTCCATGATATTGCTAACTTTGCTAATGTGAGTAATTTCATTTTAGTGTTATTTATAATTATTATTTTCCTTCCAATCTTTCATTGCATCCATTTCCCCAGTGGCTAAATCATTAACTATTAACCTGACAATGGGAGGAATAAAAAGGTGGCTTCAGTGTTACATATTTATTATTTGTTCTCTTGGCTGGAAATTAAATTATCTACTCCTATTTAAGACCTATCTAATGAAAACATCAGTTAACTGTGAACCTAATGTTCTTTAATAGGAGCAATGCACAGCTAACTAGTAGAGCAGAACAAGAGTAGTAGGTAAAAACACAAACAGGTGCAGAACTGTGTACATCTACACATGGAAATAGATAATCACTTTACATGATCAAATGGATTAATACTCAGTTCACCATGCAATGTGGTCAAATCTTTCTCAGTGACAGACCTGTGGGACAAGATGCCATCCAAAGAGACCTGAACAGGCTCAAGAGGTGGGCTGTGTGAACATTATGAGGTTCAACAAGGCCAAGTTATAGGTCCTGCATCTGGGTTAGGGCATCAATACAGGCTGGGGAATGAACGGATTAGAGCATCCTCAAAGAGAAGGACTAGGGGTGTACTGGTGGATGAAAAACTGAGCGTGAGCCAGCAGTGAGGGTGACCAGCAGGTTGAGGGAGATGATTCTGCCCCTCTACTCTGCTCTGCTGAGACCTCACCTGGAGTACTGCATCCAGCTCTGGGGCCTCCAATATAAGAAGCACGTAGACCTGCTGGAGTGAGTCCAGAGGAAGGCCATAAAGATGGCCAAAGCGATAAAGGACCTCTCCTGTGAAGACAGGCTGAGAGAATAATGAAGACAATCTTTTTAGCAGGGCCTGTTGTGATAGGACAAGTGTTAATGTCCAGCTAGAACAAGTTGCCCAGAGCAGTGGTAGATGCCCTGTAGCTAGAAACATCCACAGTCAGGATGGATGGGGGCTCTGAGCAACCTGATCTAGTTGAAGATGTCCCTGCTCATTGCAAGGGAGGTTGGATACATCACCTTTGAAGCTGCCTTCTAACCCAAACCATTTTATGAATCTATAGGAAGGTAATATTAATAAGGGTAGCTCTTTGGTCTGATATGGTTTGATCTGTCCCAGATGTTAGATAAATGCTTTTCTTGGTAAAATTGTCTGACTTCTGCTAGTGAATATATGAAATTAAAATCCAAGAATATTCCATGCTGCCCATGTTATGAAGTCTCCCTTTTACCTAATTCTAATGTCCCAACTCCCATATCAGGTGGCAAATCAGGGTCTTCAAAGATCATCCTCCAAGATGGGAAAATGGAACCCAGCCATCTTCCACCCTGGCCAAGCCCCCAGAAGAGGGCACATAATATGCCTGAGAAGGTGCAGCATCTGGCACTCGTCTGCTGTGCCTGATGGAGCTCCAGAGCTCCCAGTGGGCTGTGCAGCTTGCCATAACCTCCAGATTAGGCATTTGTGTGAGGCACAATCTGGCCCATAGTTTCAGATCATCCTCTTAATTTAGCAGAAAAATTAAGTAGCAAGATTTTACTCAGAATGATGTTTTCTTTTGCTAAGGATTATTGGTTTTTAATTATTGTTCTAACTAGATTATACGCATAAGTGTCAATGAAAATGGATTACAAAGAAATATGACTAAAAAATGATTTATGTTACCAGAGCTAGATTAATCTTTCCAGGAGGGAAACTGGTAAAGATGAGAGGACATACCACATTGAAATGTAGAAGCTGTCAGCTCCATTGATTCCGCTTTCAGTCTAGCCTCAGTTACAGTGGACTTGTAGCAATTTCATTTAATACTGAAGGTATTGTATTAAGGAGTGAATAAAAGTTGACAAAGTGTGTGTTTTGTTCAATTTGCTACTGTTTTAAAGAATGAGGTTTTAAACTTTCTGAAAGCTATTAGACTGTATGCATTGAATAAAGAGCAAGAAAATTTGTAAAGCATAACGATGTTGATTTCTAAAGCAAAAAGGAAATTTGGTCTAAAGTTCAGCAAAATATAGCTTATTTCCTTTATCAACACTTCTACTGAGAGTTTCTGTTAATATACAAAGTTGCTGCTAAATGTACTGACCCCTAGTGAAATAGAAGACCTGTGTACAGTTATAAGCACATAAGATCAGGAACACTGGATCAAACAGAAGCATTCTACTCAGTGATGCCCCATAGAAACTTGAAAGTGAGTAAGAAGAGGGCAAGTACTTCCAGCGCCACAATATGAGAAGACAGTTCCCTTGTGCTTAGCAGCAAGGAAGGGTTGAAAAGCCTCACAGTCCCTCCCACTGTGGCCCCAGTCTCTGGGTCTCCATCAGTCCACACACTGCCTGAGGTCCACATGCCAAAATTTTAAGGGGCTTGGGAGGGTGAAAACTAAAATAAAAATAAAAAAACTGGTGGTTTGAGAGTCATAAGAAACTTTCTGGTGGTAGAGGAATTAGTATCTCATTTAATCAAGGAACAAAGTTGCATTCTCTGGCCCCCAGCATTCAATGGGAAGTCAACTCCTCCCTAACTACCAAGTTCCAGCAATCTGCAGTACAGATTTAAAAGTTAATCTGTATTTAATCATATATAATAACTCTATAAATAAGAGTTATGTATGCCAAAGTGAAGGTTATTAGGACGTCTGAAATACAGTAAAATTGATGTCTACTTGATTTATTTTGTCTAAAGCACTTTTGAATGTAGACCTGCTTTCAACAGGGGGAAAATACCGCTTACGTTTCCTAGAAGTTACAACAATGCATTGCCTATTATGATTCTTCACATTCTCTTACCTACCTACCAGGGAAATCTTAAAACCAGAACTCATTGCATGACATTGATAAATGATTGAATTCCACACTGTTTGTCCCATACTTCTCAAGTGGGTTTTTTACATGGAGATGAATAACTGCTCTCTTCTCTGAGGTTTCAGATGCCCCAGTTTTACATTTTCTGCTATATGTATACACAACTTTTGTGAACTTCAACAGAAAACCACTGAATATAGTTAAAAATCATATTAGAGACTTTTAGCCAGTTTGTCTGCATAGTACAATTCATGAAGATGATGATGAATAAAGCCAGGCAATTTGGAGACTCCAGTGGATGGATAAACAGTGAATGAATATAAATAAATAAGGGTTATGAACAGATATTTTCTGTTGTTTACTGGAAATAAAAAAGTTTTTCAGGCTTATTCAAACCTGCTTATAAAACTATTGATATGCTGAAGTGTTGAAATGTGTACTTTGGACTTCAGAAGTCTTTTTTCAGATCTAAGTACTTCACAGTATTTTAAAATAAAGATGGAGAGAATTTCAAAATATCATGTGAATAAAAATATCTAAACCATTTAAGTCTTAAAAAAATATCAATATTTCTTTTCTAGCAAAGTCAAAAGCAGATCTGAGAATATTCCAGTGTCACTGGATCTTCATTGCATTAAAAAAAAATGAAAAACTTTTGCTGCTAAATTTCCACTAAGTCTTTTTAAAAGCCCAAAATTAGAATGCAGGAGTACCGCTACAGATGGTGGGATGTCCCAGTATATTCAGAACAGTTTAAGTGTACATATTCACATCTGAAAAACCTGTAAAATAAAAATGGTGTTCTTCTGATTCATTTTTAAAGCAAAGAACATTTCCATGTTTTCCAATTCATAGAACATTTCCAATTTTTCATAGGCTGCCATGATTATTTAACTACACTTTGCAGTTCTCTCACCCTCTTACTTGAGTAGGGAAAATGCAGAGAGGCATACACTCTGTTACCAGCTTGTTTCTCTTTTAAATCAAAACTTCTGAATGTTAAAGAAGATTTGTGGATGAAAGAAAATACAGCTTGAGGCTGTGATATAATGCACTTAAAGGTCCCAAAGGCAATATTCTTAACATCTACAACCAAATCTGAAACATAACGTTGGAATGTAAATGTTAGGGCTGGGCTCTTAAATTAAAGTTTCCTGACGCACTGCAGGCTGACAGCCTTTGAATTTATAAAGACTTTCTATCTAAAGAACCAAAAGAACTAAAGAACACTAAGAATAATTATTTTGTTCTGTACTTACAAAGCAGTACCTATGAGAAAGTATTACCATGTACGTGTCCAGGTGATTATTTCATCTGATCATACATGTTTTTATAGTCTTAAAATTGTTCTTCCATGCACAATTTGGAGACTAGTTTTGACAGTACCAGTGTGTTTCAGTGGGATGGTTAATCCTATTTTGTGTATTTGTGTATAACATTATATACAGTAACGAGGTTTAGAATGGATCAAGAACTTACTCTTCCTCATGATATTTTTTCAAATACCTTCTGTCCATTATTCTTTTTTTTTTCAGAATATTTTTTTTTAAGAAAAACAAAATAAAGCAATTTTGGGGGTTTTGGTGAATGCCTACAAAATCCAAGGGGAAAACTGAAACCCTAACTTCTTTGGAGGCCAAGAGAGCCTTAAAAATTTTGTAGTAAAAGTACTTGAGGAGTACCTAATAAATCCTGTCAAATAGTTGTGCTTCTGAGCCTGGCTACTACACAACAGCACTGAACTCAGAAAGGAGCATGTTAGAAACACCTACTTTCATTCAGAACTGTCATAATGTTGGTCAGGGAGACCTCTGCATTTTGTAACATGGGTCATATGCTCTGCCCCCTAATACGCCCAGATGAGAACTCAAGGCTCTCTTCTGCCTCCATGTAATTTTGCATGGAAAACCTCAGTCCCTCTGTGGAGAGCTGGCTTTTTCAGTCATGAGCCTCTCACAAGTGGCATCAACTATTTTTCATTAATTCATTTTTATTTTACCCAAGCTATTAACTTTCATTCTGAAAATGAAAAAAAAAAGAGACCCCAAAAATTTAAAAGAATAAAAAAGAACTCTAGAGCCTGAGAGAGTAGGCTTTGTTCTAAGTCATAATTTCTCCTGCCACTGAAGATGAAATGCACTCCAATTTATGTCAAAGGTGCCAAATCCTTGTATCAAGAGGTAAATCTCATGTCTTTTATAATATGGGCATACTTGTCAAACATATTTTCTGGTCTGTGAAAGTGTAAGGAGTTCTTCTACTGTTGTATTGTAAAAGCGTTAACCTCATCTGCAGTTTTCTCTTTCTGAAAAAAATGCATATTTTACAACAGCCCTGTAATAGCTCAGAAGGGTTAGAAGGGACACTGGCAAACTTTTATCACCCTGGCATGTGTGCAAGTACTTCAGGGAGCTGAAGAATGGAAATAAAGATTAGCAATTAAATGAATTTCTAAGGGAGAAGCAGCAAAATCAGTGGTTTATTTGGGGAGAGTGTATTAATGAAAACAACAGGACAGTTTAAAATGTGAAATTTGTTTTACTGCTGGGTCACAGTAAACCAGAAACATGTATTTCAGATTGCACTGAACATAAACATTCGCATGCTGAATCAAGGCAAAGTTGCATATAGTTTGCTGTCTTTCCTCTGACCATGGGCAGTTGCACATACTTTGGGAGGAGCACAAGAAACAGGACAGAATGAAAGCAATTCTTCACCGTGTATTTCCGTTTCAAGCAGCCTGAGGTTTACGGCCTTCCTTAGCCAGAGAGTGCATTCACAACATTGATTTTAATAGCCATTGATGGAGTTCCTTCTCATGCATTTGTCTAATGGATTTTTGGGTCCATTTATAACTTTGACTGCCGCAGCTTCCTCTGGCATTGAGCTCCACAATTTAATTATGCATTGTGTAAAAAAGGACTTCATATTGCCCTCTTTAAACTGGCCACCTGATCATCTGAGTAGTCTTTTGTTCTCATAGTATGAGCAATAACAAATACTCATTTATCCAGTCTATGACTTCATATATATCTATCATATATCTTCTCCCTCAACTGCTTTCCAGACTTGAGTCTCAGCCTAAGCCTCTTTCTTCTTACTAATGGCATTTCATACTTCCACTCATCCTTGTAGCTCTTTGCTATACCTTAATCTAGCTCTTAAGCTCTTTGAGATGGAAGAGAACTGAATGAAGTTTACAAGATACAGGTAGGCCTCAGATTTCTACCATGCTATACTGACCCTGTTTTGTTCTATTAAGTCCCTGATCATTCTTAGCACTTGTTTACCTTTTTGACTTCAGCTGAGCACAGAGCTGGGACCTTTGCTGAACTCTCTGCAGTGACTCTGAGATCTTAACTGTAAGGATAATGGCAAATATATGCACCTCAGTTGTGCTTATTTTAATAGCTTTCCCTATGAGTAGTATTTTTATATTTGGAAATAGAATGAATTTACAAGAAAAAGAGAATAAATCCTGTGAACTAAAATAATTGGAACCTGTTGGATTTGAACTAGAACTACACGCCTTTGAGAATATCAGTGATTTAAAATGTGGGTAAACAGGAGTCTACATCTCGACATATTCTCACTTCATCCTTCCTGCTTTGCTCTTAAATACCAGCAAGCAGGTTTGTAAACATGCAAATTCATTGGCATGTTTCTGAGCCATGCTAAACTTCCTAGCTCTGACTGATGTCAAAGAGATTCAAGACTGGCTAGCCTTCATAGAATTGGACCTGAGAAGTATTGTTCCGGTAACTGTTTATACTATGTGACATTGTCACTTCCACACTATTTGTGGAGCTTGACGATGGGAAAAATTAATATCTAGAGAAGTTATGAAAGATCAAGGATGCTATAGTGTCATCATAATTACATGTAACTTGGGCATCAGCATTACATAAAAGCATACTGAATGATTACTTAACATTTGAATAAATCATATTTAAAATCATGTTCACTGAAACATTTATTTCAGCTAGAGCCACATAGTTTAAGCTTCTCATACATAAATGTTTTTGGCATTATTTTGGAAAACTTGGCTTGCATCCGCTTAATTTATACTCTAAAAAATAAGAGGTAGCTATGTGAATCTTGTATTTATCGCAGAAACCTCCATCGTGTGCTGCTTACTGAGGTTTCAGCAGATCTACAATGGTTATTCAATAACTGTGTCTATAATATCCTGGGCATTTTAAACACAGTTTCCCATTTTCACATTTGGCATTTCAGTCCGTACTTTGTTTCTTTCTCTGATAGGCTTCTAATAATTTGTTATATTATGGCAAATAATTTGTTGGTGCCTATCATGCTGTGTGACAATGATGCCCTTGAATAACTGACCTGGTTAGCATGGGTTGAACCTCCAAGGAAAAGGGAAAATGACTGGTGCAGGTGCCTCACAGCTTCTGAAGCTTTTGGAGGGAAGGTTTTCAAGATGAGTTGAGCAATCTTGGTGTAAAAGCCTGGAAGCAGCTGTTCCATGGAGGAGGAGTTACACTGAGGTTTTGCATCTAGCTGTTGGTTATTGCACCAAAGCTGTGTAGTATGGGCTTAATTTAGTCTCTATTGTACATGTTGGGTCAATAATAAAATGTATTTTCTTCAAGTCAAAATGAAAAAGGCTCAGACATAACAAGATATGCATTCTCTAAGCCTGTGGAGAATTTTAGCATCATGCTTGTTTTATTTCCTGTTTGTTTGTTTTATTTCCTGCTTGTAAATGGTGTGTATGTGGTGTACAGAGCTCTTTCCAGACTAGAAAAAGAAAGTATTTTTTTTAATAGTGGCATTCCATGTTCACATGCTTTCAAAATTTGAGGCTCAAATATTGCACTTTTTTATTGTCAGCATTATCTTCCAAGTTATAAATATTAGCCTTTTTATCTGTATGTTCATCCTGAATCATTTTGCTAGATACGTAACATCAAGAGTACTTGTTAAGCATTCTGCGATTCAGTAGCATTACTTTGTGTTCTGGCCTTAATCCAAAAAAGATCTATTACTTTTCACTCTCCTCAAAAGTATTTTCAAATTAATATATATATAACTTAGTTTCTGCTTTTGTATAATCTTGTAGGATTTAAAGCTGTGACAGAAAGTGACGATC
Organism: Psilopsiagon aymara; assembly: GCA_024733675.1. NCBI lineage: Eukaryota > Metazoa > Chordata > Aves > Psittaciformes > Psittacidae > Psilopsiagon > Psilopsiagon aymara. The sequence continues at coordinate 7,062 of JANRGW010049669.1, read as the reverse complement.
GTTGTTTAAAATTTAACTTAAATTTAGTTAAAAGACTCCAGCAATTCCAGAAATATAGCACTAACTTAGTAGCTTTCCAGCTTTCTTGCTGTCAAGTTACTGTTAGCAGAGATATTTCATGGAGCTCCAACCTAAAGAGGTGCAAGACATCATGAGCTGATAAGCTTTTGGAGGGCAATATACTCAATGTATTGAAGCGGATCGAGCTTTCCTTCTTATAAAATCACCTTGGATGGGATTAATCTTATGCAGTATTGCATACTGAAAAGTCCGCTGTTTAGCTAGGTGTAGGCTATGTTCGTAGATATTCAGTACTTCTGGAGGATGATTCATCTACACTGTTTCAGTCTTTTTCAGCCTTTGGAGTTTCTTTCAGTCTTTGGACTTGCTTCTCTCTTTACTGCTTATTAAAGTGGCCCATGGTAGCTGGCTCCAGCTTACGTATTTAAGCTCTGATTCTTACATCATCAAGGAGGAATCCCAACCGAAGACATTCTGAGTCATGGTATCACCCAGAAATTGTGCAGGCTTTAAAAAGCACAGAAAAGCCCTGACATTCTAGTATGTGTTGTTGATGGCATGTTATTTCTCTATTATATTAAGTGAGCCTTCAACAGAGCTGGGAGAAAAAAAGGAGAAAAGATGAGTTACTATTTTTGTTACTTTAATAATCCTAAATGCAAAACATTAGCTCTTTCTAGCAACAGAACCTCCACCAGCAGTAACACTGAAACCATATGCCCTCCATTTGATTTACCATCAATGACTGCCTGGCTGCATACAGAGCCTCTCTGCTTAATAGTGGCTCTAGGCAAGTGCATGTAAAATATTCAAAGCAGTTTTGTTCTTTTATTAAAGTTGTGATAAGGATGCAAAGCATTTTAATATGAATTATCAATTATATAATGATATTCATATACAACAAAGTGCTTTTAATATAAGTACTTTTTATGTGGTGCTTTTGTGGCAGAGGAATTACTTTTGTCATACTTTCAGAAGCATGTCTTCTACTGGTGTCAGGCAGACAGCAGCAATAGGAGACTTCTGTAAGAGATGAACTCCATTTACTCATCATTCACAAGAGGCATTTTTCTACGCAGAGAATTTCAATGCAGAGAATTTCAACATCAAGATGTGTCTACATTTTTGTAAGAAAATAAAAAAATGGAGTGTATTATCAGTCTGAATAAAAGCTCATTATGAACCTTCAACATTTAAAAGATTAGATTTACTCTTTCCTGTTACATTTGCCTAATTGTTTTCCTGATCTCCCTTTGCTGTTATCATCCCTCTTCCAAAAAAGAAGCTAAATTAATTCTACCCTGCCATTGGCATTTTTGCTGATGGATGTCAAAAGTTATAAACACAAGGTGGCCATACCAGATGTTTTGCACTCTTCTGAAAATTTTAATAACCATATTAACAGAAACTGCTAGTATATATTTAGATAAGGGGATTGAAAGCAGACACTTATTCTACCTATATTGTACATGTTTATTTAGAAGTGGTACCCTCTTCCACCTAATTTGCTACAAATCACATTATGACAACATGCCAGTTGTCATGGTTACAGGGCGAGCTGCATCTATCTCTCAGGTGTCACTGGCTATGTTTGGGAGCAATGCCCTAAAGGATGATGAAGGCTGAGCACATTCCTTGTCTATATAGCCAGCTTTTGCAGATGTAGAGTGCTTGCTCTGATACCTTGCAGAAAGAGGCCATGCACACTTTAGGAAAGAGCCTAGTCATCTTCTGGTCTCACTGTTGACCATGTGACACTCCCTGTATAAGGTATGTGATGATAAACAAAGGATATACTTGGGTCAGTGTTGAGGTTTCAGGTTCTCCTTCTCTGCAGTTCCTCCCCTCTTCTCTCCTTTGCTGAGCTCAGTAAAATACCCCAAGCCTATAATGAGTCACAGTGGATCAGACAGCTAAGAAATGTGGACACCAGACAAACTTGTACTTAAGAATATCAATCAAACCACAAAATAGCATGCTCAGGCATGGTTGCAGGCATGTAATACTATGATCTTTAAATCCAGAGCAATGTGGCTTGGGAATCCTGATGCCTAGAACTATCAAAAGAACAATGTGAAGTTTGGAATAAGATTCATCTGAAGATGTAGGTATCTACGTGAGAATGGGGTGCTGTCATTATGTCAACAGAGATCTAGTCAACTTAGTTCATAGAGCTTATAGAAAGCTGTATAGAAAGCTGGGGATCCTTTTCTTGGGTGGAATCTGACTTGAGAGGCTCAGATCGGCTCCCACTCTCAAACACCCTGAGCCACTGGGATGCCCCAAGTTATGTTCCTTGGACTCCAGTTACCTCTCCAGTAGAGTGTGGTATTGGGGAGCATGCTCCCTGACTGTCGATATCCAGCATACATCTTGTGTTGTAACTGACAGTTCTATGCAGCATCTCAAGTAACTCAAGGCATCTTAAATAGACAAGATGGTGGCATCTAACCTGAGCCACAACCAGCCCTACTACTTCTGTTTTAGACGACTGGTTATTTCAAGGGGATCCAAGACATGAGAGAGGTCCCACATCTCCCTATCCAGTGAACAAGAAAATAGGTCAATACTCAGATGTTAACATCCTTTAGCCAGTGCACATTTTATGTAAAATGCATAACCACTCCAAGAACAGGGACTAAACCCAGGATCTACCATTCCCATGTAAGTAGAGCTTAATGCATCCAAACTCAGGGTCATTTACCCCATGCTTTTAGTTGCCTCTCTTTAACTTCTCTAAGCAGACAGGTAAAGTAATGCACAGAGACATAAATCAGATTGTAAGATACAAATCAATACTTATTATGGAGTGCCCCTTACATTCATCACGCCTTCTCAGAAACTACTTAGGTAAAACATGCATTTTATTGCTGATTCCAGCAAAACCAACACATTTTGGGCAACATCTCCTGTTGCTCTGCCTTAAATCAGTAGCACTATTTCAGAAGAGTACTCTGTTCCCACATGTTCTGAAACAGTCCACCAAAAAATAAAAAAAATCAGGAAAAAAAAATCATTGTTTTTTTATGAGTTAAAAAAAGCAAAATGTATTCTGCAAAGTCACATGGATTTAACTGAAAAAGATAGTGAGATTCAAATTTTCAACATGCTTTTTTTTTTTTATATGAACCTCAATGTTTTAAACACAAAAGTATTCAAAATGTCAGAGATACAATATTTCATTTTACCTTGAATGCATTGCATTAGGTTACACTGTATTTTTAGTTTGGCTTGTAGAAAATAATGAAATAACCAAATTGGATAATGTTCACCTGGATCAAGGAGAAACCTTTTCTAAAAATTGTTCACACAGCTCTATCAAAACCATACTGTTACATTGTGCTTTTCACAAAAGAAGTTACTATTTTTCTCCTTTTTCATTTCTTGGCAACGGAGTCATGGATCTATAATTAAAATCCCACTTAGACAATTTCCAAAAGATTATTACAATCTTGTCATGTCAGGTGTTGAACAAGTCAATTTATAGATTTTATTTTTTTTTTTATTCCCATCCCTACATTGGTTCTACAATATTGCTCTGAAAAGCTTCAAAGCTGTAAACTGTTTTGCTTTGGCAATTAGCACAGGTCATGCAAATGATATTCTCTCTTTCTTTCTTTTTAGGAATGCAGTAGAAGAAAACAAAAAACTCTATGCAATTTATGACACAAGGTGAGTAATAAAAATTATTTTTAAAATGTGATTATATGAAAATGAATGCTAACTTTAAAAGGTTAAAAATATTAACATCTATTTTAAAGTATAATCTTTAAATTAAGACGCAATGACAAAGATTTTACATCAACATATACACGAAACTGTGCATCTACCTACTGATGATTCCCCTTTATAGTCAGTGATTTCACTTTCTACGCAGTGCATACAACAAAGAAATGTAGTTACACAGCTTAATATACACGTTATTTCACAGAGGGAATATGGCCCATGATCCTGATCTATGTATTGTCAGTTTAACTGTGGCTGCTTCTGATGACGTGTTTGGGGAATGAGAGTGAAGGGCTAGCGGCACAGCCTTGGGAGAAGAGGATGCATTAGAAAAGACTAAGAGGCACTTCCACTATCAGAGCACTGGGTCTTGGCATTGCATGGCTCTGTGTAAATATACCTCCACACTCCCCACACTCGGGGGCATTTCCTTTCCCCTTATCCTTCATGAACTCTTTCCAGTTAAGGACACTCTTTAGCATAAGTAAAAAAACCTACTCAAAGAAGAAGAACAAAACATATATTGACATTCACTTCAATCCACCCATAGCTTTTTCTTTGTTATCCTGGACTATCACTCCCAGAATTCTTCTTAATCTTAGCAAATTAGGATTGATGCCAAACAATTTCTTTGCACTTCCTTCTCACTACTTATTCTTTTTTATGTGGGAAAGTTTGCTTGTGTGGAAATAGCTTTCTTTTTGTTTTTCTTTTCCCCTCAAGTGTTTATTCTTTGTCTTTCTACTTTTTCACTGTTAAAATTCAAAGCGACATTTGATGAAAATGTCAGGAATCAACATCTCTTGGTGTTTTAGCTAATCAGTCATTATACAGAGGCATCAGGTAGGATCTTGACTAGGTTGTCTTTTAAATATATTTAATACTAAATATAAACAATTCAAAAGACTCACACTTGTCTTCTTCACTGTGTATAATTTCCTGCACAATGAGTCTTGGGCATTGATTTGGAATTCTGGCTGCTGTAGTAAAAAATGCATAAACAATAATTGTCACAAATGAGACAAAGATATTGATAAATAAGAAAACACAAAGACATGGACTATATCCTTTTATTTTTATCTAACCTTACAGAAAAAAATAACTGCTGCATACTGTTGTTTTAAGAATAATGTGCTTCTGACTCAAACAGAAACTCTCAGCAAAAAAGTCCTACTTAAAATAACTTTTCCTCAACTGCAGTTACAGTAAAAATAAAAAATAAATAAAAATCATAACTTATTTACTTGTCTGTTCTTCAAAACAGACTGTGTTTTCATCAGGACAGAGACTTAAAGAATAGTACTTCTAAAGCACCACAGGCGCCTCTAATGTATCTGTGTTATTTCAGTACAGAATCATCAATCTTCATGATGAAAAAATGTGAATTATAAAGAGCCTTTATTATTTCTTCCTCTGCCAAAGTGTCATGGATTTTTATTTTGATGTGTCTGACTCATTATATTCATAATCCATAGGTTTTGCTGCATAAGGAATGTAATATTGCAGAAATAATCTTTTAAGTTCATTCAGATAATGCAAATTTTTGTTCTATTTTCTTGAGTATGAAGAAAAATAACCATTTGAAAATTAAGCAGCAGTTCAAAACAATTTGGGTCAAGCCTCTTTTTAAATGCAGATTTGTCACAATTACTCATATTGATTAATGCCTTATTCCTTATGTGGCCCACTGAAACATTCAGATCTCCACTACATCAGAACTGTTGACATAAAAACATTAATATTTCCCTATAATTAAACAAAACCCCACAAATTATGCAACCAAAGCAAATGGACTCATGAAAAGCTGTTTGCAGTCTGCCTGACAGAAATAGGGACGATGAGTATAAACCTGTTGTCAGTTATAAACTCAGCATAAACTGTTTAGTATTGCTCAACATTAGCAAATACTACATATGCTTTCTGATAAATGCACATAGTAGATACTATATTCCCCACATAGTATGTCCAAAACCCACTGCTTGTTATATAAAGAGGCAAAATGCAACATGTGAAACTGTCAAATAGCAAGATGAAATTGGGAAAGTGCAGTACTCATCAAGCCCTGATGCCATGCGCTGACTCCCCAGCATCCTTCAGTCACTTCAAAACTCTGCTTCTGCTGAGATAGGACAGAAAGTGAGAAAATTGAGCTTTCTGAAGGAAACATTAAGTTTCAGTTAAATCGCATTTCGGCAAAAATGATGCTCAAGTCTTGATTTCATAAAGAAAAGCTCTGCTCTTGTGAGACCTCACTTGTGTGCAGCTCTGGGGTCCTCAACAAAAAAGAACATGGAACTGGTGGAACAAGTCCAGAGGAGGGCCATGAAGATGGTCAGGGGACTGAAGATGGAGCAACTCCCATATGAAGATAGGATGAGAAAGTTGGGGCTTTTCAGCCTGGAGAAGAGAAGGCTGCATGGAGACCTCATAGCAGCCTTCCTATATCTGAAGGGGGTCTATAGGGATGCTGAGGAGGGTCTCTTCATTAGGCACTGTAGTGAGAGGACAAGGAGTAACAGATTTAAACTTAAACAGGGGAAGTTTAGATGAGATATGAGGAAGAAATTCTTCAGTGTAAGGGTGGTGAGGTACTGGAATATGCTGCCCAGGGAAGCTGAGAATGCTCCATCCCTGGCAGTGTACAAGGCTGGGTTGGACAGAACCTTGGATGGCATGGTTTTGTATCAGGTGTCCCTGCCCATGGCAGGGGGGTTGGAACTAGATGATTTAAGATCCTTTCCAACCCAAACTATTCTATGATTCTAAGTCAGGCTTAGGGGGAGAAAAAAAAAGGAAAAAAAAAAAAAGAGCTGAGATTTCAGAACGCAGAAGGAAGCTTATAGGAGGTGATGACAGGTGGCTTGTCAGGGATACAGAAGTATTGTCCAGGAAGCTAGGGATCAGGACAAGAAAGTAAGGCCCAGTAAAAATTAAATCTGGCAGGGGATGTGAAAGATAAAGGAAAGGCTTCTATAGGCATGCTGCAAACAAAACACAGACTAGGGATAATGTGGGCCCTCTCCAGAAGCTAATGGAAGAAGTGGCTACTCAGGATTTGGAGAAAGCTGAGGTTCTCAGTGACTTCTTTGCTTCAGCCTTCACTGGCAAATGCTCTGACCACACCACCCAAGTCTTGGTAGGCAGATGCAGGGACTGTGAGAATGAAGACCGTAGGCCCACTGCAGGATGGGATCAGGTTCAAGATCATCTTGTGCACCTGAATGTGCACAAGTCATAGAATCATAGAATCATGGAACAGTTAGGGTTGGAAAGGACCTTAAGATCATCTAGTTCCAACCCCCCTGCCATGGGCAG